>NW_020769373.1:3995489-4017724 GCF_900518735.1 Pseudonaja textilis | reverse complement strand
GGAAACCTAGTGTCATTCATTCTAAAAAGGCAATACAAGCTGCCCACACTGTACCAAAAAATAGAAGCATTGACCTTTTTATTACTGCTGTTTTTGTTCGCTTGCCCTCTTTTCAATTGCACGTCCGCTGTCTTCCTTTCTCTCCCTCTCGTGGACACACACAAATGCATACACAGACAGACACAGACACAGACACAGACACACACACGCGCACACACACACACACGCACTTCGGCTGTATGTTATCTCAAATAATTACCCTCTGCTTTCGGCAGTCCCCAGTGGTTCCCGCTTAAAAAAAAAAAACCACTCATTGTCGGTGGGAGAGTAGGGATTTCTGGAGGCCCAAGCAATCCTCTTAATTAACCACTCAGGCATTGAGATGCCTCTTAAGGCCGTCTTCTATCCATATGGCTAGAACTTGTCCGCAGCAATCATCACGGAAGAAAATAGTGTATCAAAAAAAAAGGAAGAGAGAGAGAGAGAGAGAGAGAGAGAGAGAGAGAGAAAGGAGGAGGAAAAAGAAGAAGAGAGGAAGGATGGAGAAAGGAGAGAGCATCTGACCAAAGAAAAAGCGCCTGCAAATTATTTATTTAATGATTCTCTCCCGGGGCATCAGATTATCTGTAATTTCAAGACCGGCAAAGAGCAGAAGGCGGCAAGTCAACCATAGCTGTCTTTTGACTCGCCTCCCTCTGCATTTGCCCTTCTGACCAGCTCTCCACACTGCGACCCTGGTTCTTAACACTGATATCAAAAGAGTGAACCTGATAGATAGCCAAAAACATGCCTTAGGCACTCAGAGAGAGATGCCTTTTTATTGCCTGTGATTTCGATAATCCTTTGTTTCTGCTTTGTGACTTCTTCTTTTTTTAAAAAAAAGCCCATCGGTTAGATGGCTTTCCTGCAAAATATGCGATGCTTGCAACCCAAAGTGGCCACGTCAATTGGGGAAGGTGGGTTTTGGTTCGTGGATTGATTTGTGCTCCCTCCTGTCCAAGATTTGGCACCTTCTTCGCGTGGACAAGCTCCGTCCACCGACGAAGAGGAAAAAGCGGAGAAGAGAATTTGGAGCTTAGCAGCCTTAATTAAAAACAAAAGCTTGGGCCATTTACACTTTTATTTATTTACTTGTTCGGCGCGCGGCAGGAATCGTGCGCTGGTGGTGTCAAAAGACATTATGTATGATTTTCTGTTCTGACAGCAACCATTACATTTAAAAATTCATTACAGCAAGGTTAGTTAGACGTGTGATGGATGCGGCTTTAATCCTCCCATATATTATTATGGTGAAAATGTAAATGATGAAAAATATTTTGTGCTTATCAGCATGTATGTGGAAATGTGTTTTGCAGTGATATATGGTGTTATATTTCTTTTCTTTTCTGCTGAGGAACAACAAAGGAAACGTGGGTGTGGGGTGGGTGTGATCGGTGATAAGCTGTACTTGGGAATGTGGGTATTTGCGTGCATCCCTGTTTCTACAGATATAGAAATGCATCTCTGTGTGTCTATGTAGGTGTGCATGTGTGTGCATGCTTTTTGATAGAAGATTCTTGTTGTATAGGACTTTAACATATTTGCTGACTCTTGAATCCGAAATAAGTATGAAACTTGCTTTGCAAACTGCACTTTGTCTCTCTTCTCTTCCGTTCTCTTCTCTTCTCTTCTCCTCTCCTCTCCTCCCTTTTCTCTCTTCTCTTTTCTTCTCTCTTGTCTTCTTTTTCTCTCTCTTCTTTCTCTCTTGTCTTCTTGTCTCCTCTCTATTCTCTTTCTCTCTCTTTTCTTCATCTTCTCTTCCTCTTCTTTCTCTCTTGTCTTCTGTTTCTTCTCTTCTTTCCTTCCTTCTTCTCTAATTCTTCTCTTCTCTTTCTCCCTCTTCTTTCTCTCTTTTCTTTTTTATCCCTCCTTCTTTTCTCTCTTCTTCCTCTCTCTTGTATTCTCTTGTCTCCTCTCCCTTCTCTTTCTCTCTCTTCTCTTCCTCTTCTCTTTCTTTTCTTTCTCTCTTGTCTCCTGTTTCTTCTCTTCTCTCCTTCCTTCTTTCCTTCCTTCTTCTCTCTAATTCTTCTCTTCTCTCTCTCTCTCTTCTTTCTCTCCTCTTTCTCTCTTTTCTTTCTCTCTTGTCTTCTGTTCCTTCTCTTGTCTTCTCTCTGCATGTTGGTTTGCTTGTGGTTTTCTTTGATGACAGAGAAAGTGGTTCAGGGTGGTTAACAACACATCATGCCAATAATTATCTGGGATGTGAGGGACAATTGTTCTGGGACAACTTTTCTATTTGTGGCAGGCTTTGTGGCTCAGCCATTAAAATGCCTATGTGTACCAAGTGTGGTGCATAAATATGCCGTACACACTTTAAAAACAATGGGGAAGATGTGCTTGCAAATTCATGTCAGGGGAACAGAGAATTTGTGGAATTAATTATGGGAGTCATATCTTCTTTTTTTTTTTGTGGCTTCCTATGGGAAGCTCAGTGGGGAGAAGAAGAAAAAAGATGAGGCTGCTTTGATAAGTTGAACAGTGGGACTTTTAAAGCAGCTATATCTTTGAAGTACCTCTTCCAAAAGTTAGTATATATCATATATAGGCATATGTTCATCATTAGTTTTTCTGGATATACCATTGAATCACTTAAATGTAACCAATAGTCCCATGTATGGTGTCCAATTAATGGGTGTGTGTGTCAAGGCTGCAATCTGGTTGTCCTCCCACCCCAAAGGAGCAATCTTTCAGAAAGGCATCAACAGGATATATTGGAGAGAGACAGAGAAAAGATCAATCTCAGCTTCTCCATTAAGGTTGAATGTATACATCCAAACTAGACTGTGTTGCTTCTCTGTGTCATGTAATACATGTGGGTATATTGGTAATGTTTTAATTCATTTATTTATTTGTCATGTTTATGCAGTGTATACTGAAGATGGTGACCCTTTGAGAGCTGCATGCAATGAAATTTAATTTTAATGTATGTCAATTAGTGTACATTCAAAGTGACCATAAAGTTATCCTAAGTCTAAGTAACTCTTCGGGAGGAAGTTAAGACTGGGTATAATCTTGGAAGGAATAGCTGACTTAGCTTCCTCCCTGATGCTTGTCCATACCTGATTTCAAAATGGGACATGGAGAATATACGTGCCTGAGCTGAATAATAACAGGATTCTGTCAAGTTAGGCGGAACAGTCCCCGTTCTACTTGTAGAAATAGAGCCGAGTTGTCTGTTTCTGTCTGCTCAGCTTCTCATAACTGTCCATATAGCAACAACTCGGTCTTTGAAGTCCAGTATGTTCCCGTGTCAGAGACACGAGAGCCAAGCTCTTGCACAATCCAGAGTTCAGATTTTTCCAGCTCAAAACGAGGAACCTGCACCTGGAATTTTATTATGAATGAAAGGCGAATATACGTGTCCCAGAATAACATTTCAAGATCACAGTCAGAATAGAGCTGGAAGGGACTTTGGAGGTCTTCTAGTCCAGCCCCCTGATCAAGCAGGAGCCCCTATCCCATTTCCAATCTGGGTCCGTCACCGCAACCAGAGGTTTTGTGTTCCGGGATTTCAGACTCGTTCTGGAACCCATCCTCAGGGAACTTCTCTCTAGCATAGTGTGTGCTGTTCTGTGTGTGGTATTTATATAGTGCCTGTTGTATGTGGCTTTTTAGATGTTGATTGGGTGTGTTGATATGCTGGCTTTTGAGTGGTTGGCTGTTGTTTGCTTGTGTTGCCCCAGCCCTTGCCTTCTAAGTATTGGATGATAGTAAATCAATGCTTCTGTTGACTGACTGTTGACAGGCCTCTTTCCCAGGCTTCAATCTCTTCCCTGGCTGTTTTTGTACCTGCTCGTCCAACAATCCTAAGAGCAGACACAAAAGATTGTTGGGTGAGCAGGCACAAAAACAGCCAGGGAAGAGATTGAAAACTGGGAAACAAGCCCCTCGTCAGTCAACGGGAGTGCTGGGGAAGTTGAAACAATTTATGTCCAGGATGTGAAGGGTCTGTAGATATTTTCATAGCCCTCTTTCTGGCTCATGCAGTATACAGGTCTTCAGTGGAAGGCAAGTTGGTAGCAATTGTGTTTTTTTCTGAAGTTCTAACTATCTGTTGAAGTCTGTGTCCATCCTGTTGGGTTGCAGAGCCAAACCAGACAGTGAAAAAGAACATTTACAGTTGCCATTTGAATCCTGTTTCCGATGGATTAATCATTTTTCAGTTCTCCTCTATCATCCTTTATCTACCCAAGATAAGGGATGAGCCCCTCAAAGTTTGCAGGCACCAAGTCAATGTATATTACAAAGTGAGATCGGAAGTACCCTTGAAATTACAGCTTCCGGTGATAAAACCCAGAGAGAAACACAGTAATGTTGGACAAAACTAAGACCTAAAATGATGTCTACATTCCAAAGACTACAGTGAAAATTGCATCTTCTTTCTGTAGAAAAAATATCCCCCACATACCCGCAGCTATGAAGCAAGTCAAAGAGAAGAATGGTTGGTTCCTGCTCCTTTCTCAAACATCACTTCTGCTTCTATAATCAGAACTAGCCGAATTATGAGAACAAAGGGACTTGAAATATATGATTAGTGGAAATTTCTCTCCCCCTCCACCCCCCCCGGGACTGCTAAGTTTTCTTTCTGATGAAACTGGAGAGAGAGAAAGAGAGAGAGAGAGACCCTGTTCCCTTAAGTGCCTATTTCCGTATAACTTTTCAAGTGCAATCATAACGTTTATTCAGTTGTTACTGAAGAAATCCATAGGCCAAAATTACCTAATTTGTTACATAAACTGTTGCTTTTTCTCCTTCCTCATGTCGATGGCAGGATTATTTAATTGATTTTGAATCAGCCAGGCTGGGAAAATTGGTTCCATGTTCTACTCACTTGTTGGAGTTTAAGTTCTTGAGAAATCCATTGAGTGAAAATGATGCAAAGATCAAATGCAATTTACAACAGATTATGGTTAAATTCATACATGTAGCAATATATATGTATGTGTATGTGTATGTGTATATGTATATGTATTTGTGTGTGTGTGTGTGTGTGTGTGTGTGTGTGTGTGTGTATTTTTCTTAAGTTTTCGTGGGTACTTACATGTATGGTATTCAGCTTTGTTCGGGTATTTTCCCACGTCATTGTAGTTGTGCTTTTAAAGTTGTAGCAACGTTTTGGCAGAATCTCATCTGCCATCATCATCTCATCTGCCATATATATATATATATATATATATATATATATATATATATATATATATATGCATCTGCTTGTGTAAGGATGTTGTACTATACACAGGGAGTCCTTGACATACAGCAGCTCATTTAGTGACTGTTCCAAGTTACGACGATACTGAAAAAAGTTGACTTATAACCATTTTTCACACAACCGTTCCAACATCCCCATGGTTATATGATCAAAATTCAGATGCTAGGCAACTGATTCATATTTATGATGGTTAAAATGTCCCAGGAGTCATGTGATCCCCTTTGGCGACCTTCTGACAAGAGAAGCCAACTGGAAGTCAGATCCACTGAACAACAGGGTTACTACTTTAACAACTGGATGATTCACTTCACAACAGTGGCAAGAAAAGCCATAAAGTGGGACAAAATTCATTGAACCAATGTCTTGCGTAGCTTCAGAAACATTGGGCTCGAATGTGGACTTGAGTTGAGGATTACCTGTTATGAATTTCGAAAATTTTAATTCCACTTAGATCGTCTGGTTTACCAAGGGAGAAATTTAACAGAGTCGGAAATGGAGAGATTTCCTTACTCTTTGCTATTCATAATTCCTGTGTTTAGCTCACCGAGACTGTTTTCTTTAGGAAGTCTAAAAGCAAAGGGATGGGATGATCTGGCAGCAGTCCTATTTATAAGAATTAAAAAAAGAAACCCTACGCCAAGCACCTCTGCTGCTTTCTCATGTAAGGGTCACATCCGTTTAAATTAATAGCTATTGACCCAACACTGGAATGTTGACCATGTAACCCCTATTGTCTTATGAAAGTTGTGTTTGAAGTCAAAAGCTCAGCTCAACCAATCTGTTTCATCACGAAGGTTAAAACATGCCCAACCACTGCTTTTAATTCCCAATAAATTAGGAAGCAAAATGCAGAGCCCTTTACTCTGAAGGGTCTATTTTTATTCTATTATATGCACAGGACAATAGAGAGCAGAAATATGTAACAGATCGGGCCTTTGCTCTTCAAATAACAGCTCTTCCCTCAACAAGAACAAAAATATGATTTTTTAGCCTTCCTGGACTTTTTAACCTGAGAAATTTCCTGTCTCGACAGATAGTAAAAGTCCATCCTTGCAAATTTGCAAAAAAAGAAAATTCTCTCCTGTCTTTTGTTTTTGTGAAATTTCACGAAGAAGAGAAAAAAACATGGTGAAATCCCACTGGGTGCTGTGTAAATATTCTAGTATTTGTTTAGAAGCAAATTGGCCAAGACATGAACGTATTTCCTTGTTTGAGATTATTAGCTACCATCCTCCAATGATCGGTTACACTTCATTTAATGACTGTTCCAAGTTACAAGGATAGTAAACAACAGTGACGTATGACCGTTTTTCCCACTCGTTTTCGCTTGCAGAGGCACCGTGGCCCTCGAATTTGTCATCCCCAGTCTTGTCATTCGTAAAATAATATACCTCTGTTTTATAAGCTTTCATAACCTCCACTCTTTTGGTGGATGGCCCGGGCAATAAAAGAAAAGTAATAACTTAATTTTAAAATTTAAAAACATCTACGGCGATTTATGTGAATTGGATGAACTCATTCAAGCATACCCATGTTAATCTGTTGGAAAAGAGCTACCGCAATAGCCTTGGAATAACTCAACACCATGGTGTAGAAGAGACTGAAATGCAGCCTCCGTTTCGCTGACATTTTCCCCCGTTGATGCCAAAGTAAACACGAGAGATGATGATGGGAAAAAAAACAATGAACTACTGGGAAAGAAACAGCGATATATTTAAGTCAGGTTTTTTTTTTTTTATTTATTTATTTTTAGATTCACAGAAGTCTCAGCTTTCACTAATGCTTATATTTCACCTGCTCAGACAAGCCTTATAAATTATTCTTTTGTCGATTTTGTCTTAGGTCTCCCGACTTTTCAAAAAATCTTTTCGGTCCATATGTTTCTTAGAAGTTTACCATCGTTTCTTGTGGGATTCCTCCTCCCTCTCCTTCCCCCGCCCCCCCAAAAAAACCCTCCTAATTTATTTTTGTTTAAATTTCCTTCATAGTGCAGTCTTCTTGTTTCGCGTCTCACATTTCAAATTCAGCAACTGTTGGGTTTGAAATGTCGTTTAATGTCTTGGTTATGGAGTCTTCAATTTTTGTTAAAAAAAATATTCTTTATGCATTTTAGGTTGCTTCAAGCAGGTGGAACGACCGGTTCTCACGAGCATTGCAAGAATGAATGCAAAGGGCAGATACAGGTAGACCTCAGCTTACCACTGCCATCGAACTGAGAATTTATGTCGCTGAGCACGACTGTTGTTAAGTGAGTTTTGCCTCATATTACGACCTTTCTTGACACAGTTGTTGAGGGAATCACCACAGTTGTTACGTTGCAAAGTGAATCTAGCTCCCCGTTGATTTTGCTAGTCACCGAAGGGGATGACATGACCCCAGGATATTGTAAGTGTCATAAATATGACTCACTTGCCTGGCGTCCAAATGTTGATCACGGGACCATGGGAATGCGGCCATGGTTGTGTGAAAAATGACCACCAGTTTCTTTCTTTTTGATGTTTATTTTTGTAACAAAAAAACCACACCAATTATACAGTGTGTTGGTTGGGTACATATACCTTGTGCACATAATACTATTGAGTTTACATTCATATTATATTATAGTGAACATTATATATCCTCTTATATCATTATTAGATTATCATTAAGTTTTTATTTCAGTTTCAAACTATCCTTAAAGGCAAATCCCAAGTCTTACTAAATAATATTCATATTAGAGCTTATTCAAAAATAATCAATTTTAGTATATCATTATTAATACAATATTCTTCTTACTCTACTTTCTAGCCATCCATAAAATCTTCTAATATTTCTTTTCTTCTTGCTCTCTAATTGCTAATGTTACTCTACTAATTTCTGCACATTCCATTATTTTCTTGATCACCTCCTCCTCCATTGGAATTTTCTCATTTTTCCAATTTTGAGCAAATACAATTCTAACTGCAGTTAAAACATTAATAGTCCAATATGTTATTGCTTTACTATAATTTTCAGGCACAATCCCCAATAAAAAATATCTCAGGCTTTAAGTCTATGTGTTGTTTTATCATTTTTCTCCCAACCATGTGTGTATTTTAGTCCAATATCTTATAGCTCCTGCACATGTCCACCACATATGGTAATATGATCCAGGTATCTAATGACACTTCCAACATTTTGCCGATTTGTCTTGGACCATGTTTGCTAATTTTGCCGGGACCACAAGTTACTTTCTTCAGTGCCATTGTAACTTCAAACCATCATTAAACGAATGGTTTGATGACCGTTTGAAGTTCAATTTATTCTCCAAAGCACCAGAGGGCAGGACAAGAAACAATGGATGGAAATTTATCAAGGAGAGAAGCAACCTGGAATTATGGAGAAACTTTCTAACCGGGAGGAGAATTAACCAGTGGAATGGCTTGCCACCAGAAGTTGTGTATGCTCCAACACTGGAAATTTTAAAGAAAAGACTGAACAATCGCTTATTTAAAATGGTTGAGCAGTGGGCTGGACTAGAAGACCTTCAAAGTCCCTTCCAGCGCTATTCTGATTGATTGATTGATTGATTGATTGATTGAAATGGTTGTAATTTGAGGACTACCTATACAGGGAAATCAAAGATGATTAGGGATTAAAAACACATTCATTTTACCTCTCCCTCCCCTTGCAGACAAATTCAATGCTTTGTGAATGTCCAAAGGGGGCAAATATTCAACATCTCAAGAACTTTCCCTCCGTCCTTGCTCATGAGTTGCTCATGTTGCTGGGCTTCCAGTTAAGTTCCTTTTCTGATTGTATCTTCTTCTACCAAAGATGGATACAATCCTTTCCCTGACCTACTTTTTTGAAATGGGATATGTATCTGAGGCTGTTAGCAGAGGGAAAACGATGACAGCTTGTGAGTTTCTCCTCGCTATCATTAACAAGAGTTTCTTCGATGGCCATAATGATGAAGATTACAGCTGTGGCTGGGTGATTGCTGTGGGAACCAAAGCTTGGAGCTCTCAGAACTCAGAAACAGCTGCAGCACTGACATAAAAACAGATGGGAGAACACTGCTGCAATGGCTTTGCAACACTTGTCAAAGGAAGATGTGCAAGTGATGGTAACCATCAAGGCCAGTCAACTCCAAGACCTCCTGCCTGCTTACATAAAGTGCAGGTTGAACCCACATTGAAACCAAGCCAAGATTCTAGCACCGGCTGGTAAATTTCTTTGTTGATACCTTGTAGAGACAGAATCCATCAGCCAAGGAAGATCTAGTGCACAACAGAGTAGAGTAGAGAAAATAAGAGCAAATTCCACTCGGCATCAAGAGATAGCTGTCTAGTTTTAACAAAATAACAGAGTTGGAAGGGACCTCAGAGTCTTCTAGTTAACCATGGGCGCAACCAGAAGACCCTATACCATTCCAGAAAAGTGACTCTCCATTCTCTTCTTCAAAGCATCGAGGGTTAGAGCAGCCACAACTTCTGAAGGCAAACCGTTCCACAAGTTAATTATTCTCATTGTCAGGAAATTTCTCTTTAGTTCTAGCTTGCTTCTCTCCTTGATTAGATTCTGTTTTTGTCTTGCCTTCTGGTGCTTTGGAGAATAGATTGATTCCCCCTCTTCTTTGTGGCAGCCCCTCGAATATTGGAAGACTGATATCATGTCACTCCTAGTCCTTCTTTTCACTAGACGAGACTACCCAATTCCTGTAACTGTTCTCCAGACCCTTAATTGTCTTTTTTGCTCCTCTCTGCACTCTTTCCAGAATCTCTACACCCTTTTTATAATAAAATGGCCAAAACTGGATGCAGTATCCTAGATTTTAGTGACCTAGAACATAACTGAAAAATCAGCAATAAGCAATGTTCTCTTCCATATATTCAAGCTCTGAATGAGAAATGGGAAGAAATCTCAGTTCTCATTTTTAATACGAACTGACCTTGCTAAATTAACATGCAAATGGAAAATGCAATTATCCTTGTTTTGCATATTTCCCCAAATGTTGCAAACAAAAAAAAATGTACATAACGGATGAAATGTTCCTGAAAGGAGATTCAGTAGGGAAAATGGGTTGCAAAACTCATTTGAGAGAGAGAAAGAGAGAGACAGAGGCAGAGAGAAAAAGAGAGAGAGAGAGAGAGAGAGTGAGAAAGAGAGGGAGAGAGAGAAAGATTATATAAATGTTTCTATATTATAATAAACTGGTGCAGAAATGATACAGAATGAATTTTTACATGAGAAATACAAAACAAAACAAACATTATTCATTCTTAATCATAATTAGGCCTGCCAACAAAATCTATAGAGCTCAAGGACTGGGCTAGGAAGGGAATGAATGGGAAATATAATTTCCAAAAACAGGTTTCAGCCAAATTAGAACCAGCAGTTAAAAGTATGCTAAGCACGTCTGTATATTTATTCATGATCAAAGTGATTTCCATCAGGAAAAAAGGAACTCTCAGTTCTGTAGCACTTAAAACCATAAGAGCTATGCTAACCAGTTCAATTTATCAGGCGCATTTAGCTCAGGTATTTCTCCAGTCACCAATAGGCTCTAATATGCATTGAGGAAAAGAAGAAAAAAAGAAAGAAATTATTCAGCAAACAGAGTGGTTTCCATGGTGACTACAGGTGGCTTTGAATTTGATGTGCTTCTCAATGAGCTCATGCATTTATGACTGAATAAATAAAAGGTCATGTGTATTCGATGCCACAGGTAAGCAAATGATATAGAAAGGTTATTTTTGTCTGTCATACCATTATTTATTCTCCTTTCTCAAAAGCTGCTTGGGAAGGAGAGAATTTAAACATGGATTTAAATCATTTTTAAAAAAAATTGAAACTGGTTTGGCTTGATGACCACAAGTTGGGGTGCATTCAACCTACCATCCGCCTACACAATGTCAAATCATGGAATATGAGCTAGAACTTCATGGGTGGAGGATCTAATTGCGTGGAGAAGATCTTGAGTTGGCATCTCCAAGAGTCAACTAAGGTTGGGAATGTTTCTGATGTGAAACGGGCAGAAGGGACCTTGGAGGTCTTCTAGTTGTGCTCCCTGGGCTCCTCTTAGGTTTGAGAATAACAGTTTCCAAAATTAAATCAAGCATGTTGGCTATGAGTTTGTGGAGCTTCCAATACATGTGGAGATTAAAACAGGTTGAGGAAGTCTGCTTTGGCAAGATCCAGCTAGATAGACCAACAATTGGAATTGATGCAACAAGGCTTTTGCAAACCACAGCAATTGAATGATATTCCATGTTGATGCTGGGCTTTTCAGTGAATGGGAAGATCAGCACTCAGACCTGAATAGAATATCATATGTGCAGACTGATTAACATCAATCAGAAAATAGCTGATGTTCTTCTTAATTGAGACTGGTGTCTCTTCATACTAATGTAACACATTGTTCAACAAAAGCTGATTAAGGTAAGGGACAACTTGAAGGAAACTTTCCAATAATGAGATAATCAGATTTCAGAAGAATTAATTCTGTTGTTATTTTATTGTGGTGAGTGACCAGATTTCAGGCATATAGGCAAAGATATAGAAGGTGATATACGTTAACCACAAAACTTACCATTTCAATCTAAAATCATCTCTCAATCCCACCCAACTTGCTTCTGCATATATCAACACATGCATTTAAAAAAAAAGTAGTAGCCATTTAATAAATCCCCAATATTCAATTTCCAATTTTATTTATAAAAGTATGTGAATATATCCTCTCCAGATTTTCCAATTGGACGTTGGCCTTTCCAATATCTTCAGAAGAAAGAATTGGGGGGGTGGGGGTGTCACATTTTAGTTCTTTAAAAATGAGCACATCTAGCCTTTTTCTTTTCTTTTTTAAAAGAAGGGAAGCAAAAGCTTGCGATATATTATTTTTCAAAGACAAGAAAAGAAAGAAAAGCCTTTCTTAAGGTCAGTTTGAAGTGAAAAATATTGAACACACATCTGACAAAAGCTTATTATTATCAACGAAGGGTGAAGCCATCTTGTCTACTGGGGGGTGTTAAAAATTTATTAAGTAGCTTAGATTTTTGTTGACTAGGGAGGAAATATAGGCACAACAATATGCCTTTGCACATATTGTGGAGGTATGTCTAACAATAAACTTAAAGGATACTATCGGTAATAGATGCCTCTCTTCTGATTACACTCCAATTTGTACTTTGGGCAAAACTAAATAGAAGGTCTGTGGAGATTCTCAGTCCTCCAGGTCATGGTTGCTCCAAAGGTGCTGTTTTCAGGAGGCAGCTGGACTTCTTTTGTTTTTCCTTGAAGACGTTTTGCTTTTCATCCAAGAAGCTTCTTCAGTTCTGACTGAATGATGGGGAATGGAAGGGTTTATATTCCTTGCATCATCATTATGTTCCATTCAGTCAGAACTGAAAAAGCTCCTTGGATGAGAAGCAAAATATCTTCAAGGAAAAACAAAGGAAGACCAGCTGCCTCTTGAAAAAGCACCTTCGGGATAACCTTTTAAATAAAAGGTTACCTTTTATTCATTCTTTCCTACTTTATGCATCTGAGGAAAACTGGAAAGAAGCCATTTTCTGAATCCAGTGTGAAGCCGGGAAAAGACACTTTACAAAAACATTCCTGACGTGTGGAAACTTAATAGGGGAGATGGGCAGCATAACAATTTAATTAATAAATAAAATTAAACAGGTAAAGAAGGCTTTCACCCCTTCTTTGGCAGGAACAACACTGTTAATTATTTTCAACCAATAATTGGAAGAAATGTGCATGCAATGACCTCAGTTGCACCTATTCAGGTAGTCCTTACTTAATGACTAGTCACTTTCAAAGTTATGATAGACCTTTCCAGAGTTACTTATGATGAAGAGCCGTGGTGGAGCAGTGGTTAGAATGCAGTATTGCAGGCTAAGTCTGCCAACTGCCAGCAGTTCAATCCTGACCAGCTCAAGGTTGACTCAGCCTTCCATCCTTCCAAGGTTGGCTAAATGAGGACCTAGATTGTTGGGGACAATATGCTGGCTCTGTAAACTGCTTAGAGAGGGCTGTAAGGCACCATGAAGCAGTATATAAGTCTAAGGGCTATTGCTCTCTGTTTTGGAAATTTCTGATGGCCGCACCCATGGTCACATGATCCAATCACTTTGGGTGTTTGGCTACCAGGTCCCATTAATGGGAGTTTTCAGAATCCTGCAGTCATGTGACTGTGATTTTCAGCACAAAGGCAGGATACCAATAAGGAAGGAAGCGGGAAGGAACAAAAAAATTAAATGTCTCAATATAAAGAAATAAATTTAGAGTGCGTCTCGGAGCATTGACCAAACGTATGTTCCCACACCACTTCATAACTTTTTCAGAAAGTTTATGAAGGAACTGGTGGCCAAACAGGGATTTATTGACCCAAAGTAGCAATATATGGGGAACCAATATCCTTCTCCCTTTTTGAAATCCTCTCCAAATCCACCTTACACCTGAAGTTATCTATGGATTAATATTTATTTGTCTCCAAGCGTCAAGCAACTGTTTCCTTCTTGCTGATTGACGGAAAAGAATTTTTTTCAAAGGCATTCCCATTATCTCCGATTTAGGTCAAGCCATCCACTACTTCTGAGTAATTTATAAAATACCAGGCTCAGAGGTATTGCACAATCTCATTATCATTAGGAGGTGGGGGCTCCATTTCTTTCTTTCTTTCTTTCTTTTTTTTTGCATACTTAACGCCAGTTTTTAATTAGATGGTGTTTTATTATTCATGCATATAATTTGACTCCCAGCTCTCGTGCATTGTAAAGGGAAATTCATTTGAATTTGGAGTTTTTAAGGCTGGTTCAGCTGGCACTTTCGGTGAGCTAAGTAAAAAAAAACATCCAGAAATTGAAAAAAAAAAACATTGGTGGGAGACTGCAATCGGTAATGGCTTTCTTTTAATTTAACTAATAGCTATCATGTTATGTACCTTTATAAATTTGTTAAATTCATAGCACTGGGAGTTGTCTCTCGATGCAGCAACAGAGTAAGTAGCTTGCTCTGTTTGGCTTTCACATACAAACTGTTTGCACAGTCCCCTTGATGTATTATTAAAATTGGTAATGGACTCCTGGGGCATTCATCTCGTTATATGCCTTCATTTGCAGAATAAACCAGGCCCATTGTTTTCATCAGAGTCTGCGATTGTTAATGGCATCGGTGATGAGAGGGGTGGGCTTCTAACCCTAACCCCCCCCCCCCACACACACACACACACATCCTCTCTCTCCTTCTCTGCCTTTCTGCAAGCCGTTATCAGCTGGGCTTTATTATGGAAGGAAAATAGCCAGGCTGCTGATTTTGTTTAAGGTTTTCAATTAGTCATTTGACTGAACCCATCTGTTCTTGGCAGGATTCCAAAGCTCGGACCGAGAGCTATTACGGGTTTACACCTGCTGAGACACAGACACGATGGGGAAGAGGTACCCACCCCAAATTGGCTTTTTAGACATGGTTGAGAAAAGAATAAGGAAAAAAAAAAAACAGTGATGTTGCGACTTTGGATTGTAGCGTCGGGAAGGTAGATGACCGTTTCCCCTACCAGTTGAGATGCTCGGTGTCTTGCAGGACGTGTCTTGCAAGCCAAATCTTAAAATCTGCTCCTGGCATCCATTCATTCAGGTGTTTGTCGACAAAATCCTCCAAGTGTGTGTGTGTGTGTGTGTGTGTGTGTGTGTGTGCGTTTGTGTGTGTGTGTTTTAACTTCCTCCTTTCAACAAGCTGGGATTAATGAAAGCAGGGTTAAGCCAATAAGTCTGTGTTATATTTTGAAGGAGCGGCTATCTCCTCTTTCATAATTATTCGCTTCTCTGAGAATAGGCAGTAATTTAAACCTGGGAGAGAAAGAGAGAGAGAGAGAGGGACGGGGGGGGAGAGGGAGAGAAGGGGGGGTTCCCGTAATTTTGGATGTGTGCAAGAATATTTATTATAAAAGGGAGTTTTTAATAAAGTTTGCCATTTGTAGCTGAGGTAGAAATGAAATGACAAGGACTAGAGACCAGTAGTTGCAAGATACAAAAACGAGTTTTTATTTCTCACCCTTGTAGATACAGGTATTCAACTTATGACCATAATTGGGGCGGGAATTTTGGTCCCTCAGCGATGCAACCATTAAGCGAGTCTTCACATGACTGGATTTGATTTTACAAGCACTTTTACTGCAGCTGGTAAGGGACTCACACAGTCATTAAGTGAATCACACAGTCAGCAAGCAAACCGGAATTCCCCAATTGACTCAGCCTAGCAGAAGCCGTCTGGAAAAGTCTCAAACTACGGCTTTTATGTGACACTGCAAGTGGCATTAAAGTGAGTCAGTTGGCAAGTGTCACGTGGCTGTAAGGGTGGTACGACAGACAAAATATAAGTCACTTTTTTCTGAGGCTGTCTTCTTAACTTCAAACCAGCATTCAGTGAATGTCCATGAGTCAAGAACTGCCTATATTTTGCCAAGAAAAAGCTCCATGAAAATTAATTCTTGTACAAATAATTACAGGTCATCCTCCACTTACGACCACAATTGAGCCCAAAATTTCTGTTGCTAGATGAAACATTTGTTGAGGGAGCTTTGTCCCATTTTGTGCCTTTTCTTGCCACCACTGTAAGTGAATTGCTGCATTTGGTGAAGTAGTAGCACCATTGTTAAATCAATGTGGTTTTCCCATTGATTCCTTGGACATTGCAACCATCATAACTGTGAACCGGTTGCCAAATGTCTGAGTTTTGATCACATGACCTCGGGGATGCTGCAATGGTTGTAAGGGTGAAAAATGGCCATAAATCACATTTTTTTCAGTTGTAACTTTGAATGGTCACTAAATGAATTGTTGTAAGTCGAGGCCTACATGTATGATCTTGTTCAGTTCGGAAAAGAGGTCCAGGGTAAGAATGAACCACTTTCACCTCCGTGTATAAAAAAATTTACCTCAAAAAACCAGAATAATGAGGAAAGATGGACCTTCTCTTGGGAAAATGGCTGCCCTATTTTTCCTCAGGTTTATGTATTACTTCTTTATTATTATTATTATTATTTCAAAGGCTGCAGAGAATGTGCCAGGGACACGGACGTCAGTGATGGAAGGTGAGATGGAATTATCTTTGTGTGTGCGCGTCTGTGTGTTTTAGGATGTTTCTAAAGTGCCCGCCATCTGCTAATGGAAGAGCTGTGCAAATATTCCCTTTGAAGGCAAATCTCCAAATCAAATTGATTTGACTTCCAGCTCCCATTGTCGAATTGCATTGGATGCCTGTGAATCAGCTCGGACAATCCAGAGGTGTCTAGGCAGAGGCTGAAACGGCTCTTGCTAAATTGATCCAGTTTGCTGTCTTGTTCCCCGTGTCCAGAGGGAAGACGATCAGATTGATTTTTCAAATTAAATTGACAATTCGCATTTGGGTTTGCCCGATTCACTCGAGTCCATTATTTTGCACCTAACCTGGTAGAAAAACTGTGAAAACCCTGCTGGTTTTGCTGATACATTTCAACGAGGCAACTTAAAAGTGGAGAATTCATTGGTGCATTCAGTTTACAGATGGTCCCAGATGTGTGTTGTTCCTACCAAACAGTGGTAGGATTCAGTCAGTTCACAGCAGTTCTGGAGAACTGGTTGTTAACTTTCTGAGCAGTTTGGTGAACTGATTGTTGAAAGAAATCATTAGGGCAGAGAACTGGTTGTTAAATTATTTGAAACCCACCACTGCCACCAAACCGCAAAAAAAAAAAAAAAAAGGAAAATCTATCCAAACATATTAATTACTTCAATGGACTTGTGGGTTTTTTCCCCTTACAATTTGGACTGCCTTTGGCGACATGGTCTTGAAAAAAGACCATGTTTGGATTTGTGTGCATGAATGTGTACATGTGTCTTTGTTGTCTCTGGAGATTCTCAGATATCCAGGTCTTGCTTGTCCTAAAGGTGAACAACCCGGAGAAGCTTCTTGGATGAGAAGCAAAATGTCTTCAAAGAAAAACCAAAAGGTCCAGTTGCCTCTTGCAAAAAGCACCTTTGGGACAACCATGATCTGGAGGACTGAGAATCCCCCATCAGTAGATAATAATATCACACACACACACACATAGACAGAGAGAGAGAGAGAGAAAGAGCGAGAGAGAGAAGAGAGAGAGAGAAGACAGAAGAGAGAGAAGACAGAAGACAGAAAAGAGAGAAAGAGAAGAGAGAGAGAGAGAAGACAGAAAAGAGAGAGCGAGTGAGAGAAGACAGAATTCTGACAGAGTGAATAGATGAGAAGAGAGAGCGAAGAGGGAAGTGAGAGAAAAGAGAAAAGAGAGAGAAGAGAGAAGACAGAAGAGAGAGAAGACAGAAGACAGAAAAGGGAGAAGACAGAAGAGAGAAAGAGAAGAGAGAGAGAGAAGACAGAAAAGAGAGAGAGTGAGAGAAGACAGAAGACAGAGTGAATAGATGAGAAGAGAGAGAGAAGAGAGAGAAAAGAGAAGAGAGAGAGAAGAAAAGAGAGAGAGGAGAAGAGAGAATGAGAGAGAGAGAGATTGAAGTAGCTTCTTGAATAGAAGCGAAATGTCTTCAAAGAAACACCACAAAGTCCAGTTGCCTCTTGAAAAAGCACCTTTGGGACATGTATCTTTGCTGTTCCCCATTTTGATCTCATGGTTTCGTTCTGTTGCACAATGCTGCAATCTTCTGGAGTCCATTTAAGCTCATGCCGACTGCTTCAGAGACTCCATCCAGCCACCTCCTTCTCTGTCGTCCCCTTCTTCCTCTATTGCCTTGAATTTACTACTAAATTTACCAGTTTACTAAATCGCTGTAAATGTTTGTACACTTTTCAAAAGTCGAACTGAGAATATTCAGTCAATTCATCTGAACCAGGAAAGTCTGTTTCATCGTCGCTTCAATGTATGCATATTTCAGGGCATGGAGAATTTGCATTTGATGGTTGCGGCTTCCCTGTCCCCCAGGACTATTGATCGAAACTGTAGATACAGTGGGAATTCAATCTGTCGGTTGGCCTTCATACACCACAGGCTCTGCAGACAAAGTTGAGAAAAAATCAACACGCAAGAGTTATGACCTTTCCATAACCACCACCACCCCAGTACTACAGGGAGTGCTAAACTTATGACTACAATTGAGCCCAAAATGTATGTGGCTACGTGAGAACATTGTTAAGTGAATTTTGTCCTATTTTATGACTTTTCTTGTCAGGTTGTTAAGTGAATCTGGCTTCCCCATTGACTAGGCTTATTAGAAGTTCTCAAAAGGGGATTGCAAGATCCCAAGACATGACAAACGTCATAAATCTGAGTCAGTTGTGAAACCTCCATGTAAATCACATGGCCTTGGGGATGCTTTAACGGCCATAAGTGTGAAAAAAATGATCATGTAACTTAAAACGGTCTCTAAGTGAAGTGTTGTAAGTCAAGGGCTACCTATATTCTCACGTTGTATCTCTAGATTAGACCTCAGAGCTCTCACCCTGTCAGAGCCATTCCTGAATCCTGGCTTAAGTTATGGGTTGAAGTTCTTGTCTGATGTTCTTGACTAATAAGATGGTGGAATGCTTGTGGTAAGCACAAAATCACCCTGAAGGAGCTATGAGTCGGTCCCTCATAATTGCTAACACAAGTGTGTATTTACAACCCTAACAGACCAAAAGGGTTTGGCATCAAACTGGCCCAGCCTGCTCCCACAGAAATTCATTTTGTTTTACAAGCACAGAAAACCTCAGCTGCATGTAGTTAATCTTATCTTCACCATCTCATGCTGGATCTGTTGCTATATGTCGTGAATCAGTCCAAAAGTGTAGAGTTGCAAACTCCCTTCTTGGTGCAGAATTGGAACCTTGTCTTACAAGGACGATGATTCAAGATTGAATCCATATCTACCCAGATCTGATGCTCTTTGGATGAGATGGATTTCAACTCCCATAATCCTCAGCCTCCCCTTATGCCTGCAGAGAAAAGCTTTTGATCAGTGTGCACGACCTGCTCTAACATATGCCGGTGAAACATGGACATGAACTTCACAGTTGATACAAAAGCTATGAGGGGCACATAGAGATATAGAAAAAGACATGCTTGGCATCACGAGACAAGATAGAAAGACCTGCACATGGAAGTATACAATATCATCAAAAGAGTAAAATAATTGAAATGGAAATGGGCTGGTCACATAGCCAGAAGAACTGGTGGCAGGTGGACCAAGGCAATCATAGGATGGAACAGAATGGAATGGAATAGGAATAGGATTAGAAATAGGAGTAGAGTAGACTAGAGTGGAGTGGAGTGGAGTGGAGTGGAGTAGAGTAGTATAAAATAGTGTAGAGTAGCATAGAGTAGAGTAGAGTAGAGTAGAGTAGAGTAGAGTAGAGTAGAGTAATGTAGCATAGATAATGGAATGGAAAGGACTAGGAATAGGAATGGAGTGGAATAAAGTAGAGTAGAGTAGAGACTAGAGGAATGGAAAGGAATAGGAATAAATAGGAATGGAGTAGAGTAGAGTAGAGTAGAGTAGAGTAGAGTAGAGTAGAGTAGAGCAGAGCAGAGCAGAGCAGAGAATGGAGGAATGGAAAGGAATAGGAATAGTAGTGAAGTGGAGAATGGAGGAATGGAATGGAATGGAATGGAGTGGAGTGGAGTGGAGTAGAGTAGAGTAGAGTAGAGTAGAGTAGAGTAGCGTAGACCTTAGAGGGACCTTAGAGATCATCTAGTCCAACCCACTGCTCAGGCAGGAAACCCTATACCATTTCAGACAAATTTGACCATTCTTGACTTTGTATCAATTAATAACATGAATAAAATCAAGAGGAAGGAAAAGCCCTCAGATAATAGAAACTAACAATAGCTCAGCTGAGATTAAAGTCAAGGTCGTTTGGATCCAATTGCCATATTTTGGAAATCTGCATACAGTCAGATGATCCCAGAGCAAATACAAATTCATTTAGCATCCCTGGTTTGAAGCAAGGGCCATTTTCCCCCCATCTCCTTGAAGCCCTCCTCTTCTTACCCATTCTGCTTCTTGAACCTTTTGAGTTACCTGTTAAAACTTTATTCAAGGCCTAAAAGCTGAGCTCTAAAACTGGAAATTATCTAGAATGAAGATCTTTGCTCAAAACGGAGGAAAGGGGAATAGAAAAAAATGGCCACTTAACCCTCAGTGATGATAAATCACAGCCCATAACAATGGGCCACACTTCCTGGTGATACAAAACTATTGTGAGTTAGTTCTGAACTGGGAGGACAGCCGGTGAGGTGAGTCAAATGAGAAACTTGGCTGATTTAGTCTCAAAGACAATCATGCGCTTATTAACTGCTCCTCTGAAATCATCTATCATTTTGGAAAACAAAGCCACCACAGATGTCATTTATTTATCTGTTTCCTGTATCTGTGTTCCTTTTTTTTTTTCTCTATCATTGCAAATCTAGACGCCCAGAACTGCCTCCTGCCTCGCTCATAATCGGTTTGGATGCCATTAGTTGTATCACGCAGCTCTCAAAATACAAATTCTGCTTTTTCACCACTTCTAAGATTTTATATTTTTAGAAATCAAAAACTCTGCCTCGCGTATGTGACAATGTTTGCCATTCATGTTGTTAAAGAAGCTTGCTGTCACAAAAGTTATGTTCCAACTTCCTTTTTTATTATTATTATTACAGTCACTTTAGGGTAAGGTGTTATTTAAGGATTCCAAGTTGGTCAACACCCAAATGAATGGATTTAGTTTACATCTTCCGGATAATAACCATCAACTAACAACTATCAACTAGAACTAAGGAGACATTTCCTGACAGTGAGAACAATTAATCAGTGGAACAACTTGCCTCCAGAAATTGTGGGTGCTCCATCACTGGAAGTTTTTAAGAAGAGACTGGACCACAAATTGTCTGAAATGTATAGGGTTTCCTGCCTGAGAAGGGGGTTGGACTAGAAGACCTCAAAGGTCTCTTCCAACTCTGTTATTCTCAAAGTTCTATTATATCAAAGTTTTGCTTTTCTCTAATTCCTACAATGTAATGTTCAGCTTAGAGTCTGACTGAAGTATGTTTTAAAATGTGACTTTTGATAACACTTAGAAGATATATTGAAAGAAGAAGTATATTCAAACACATCTCTGTGTGGTGGAACATTTCAGAAATTTGTCTGAGCAGGAGGTTAGTCTAGAAGCCCTGCGAGTCCCTTCCAACTCTGTTATTCTGTTAGCTCCATAAAGCACACGAAAGGTGACAATTTTTGCTTTTGGTTCTCAAAGGAAATATCATGTTTCCAGCCACATCATAACTCCTGTTGACATTATTCCTAAGAAAAATGAGTATGATGTTTCCTGTTTTATTCACAGCAACAGAAGCAGCACTTAATGTTGTAATCGCGCTCATTGCAACATGGTGGAAATTCAGGACGTACTGGTTCTTCGACTGAAATCTAACGAAGCTTCATCCGGACATCCAAAAGTTCAACCAGCAGTCCACTCCCATTGTTAATGGATGGGAATGTTTTTTAAAAATGGCGGCATGAGGGGAGGACGCTAAGGAAAAGGTGTGATGAGCTAGAGCAATTGACAGGTAGATAGAAAGGCAGAAACCCCCATCTTTTAGAATACGAAGAGTAATAAAACGGGAGATTAACAGAGAGTCCTTTGGTGCTCTCTGAATTTGCTTTCTTGCAGACTTTTCATGACCCAACTAAGTAACATCATCAGTGCTAGAAGGGAGTGGGTTGCCTCTCCAAGAGATGCACGTAAGAAGAAGTGAATATACTTGTTAGATGAGAGTGACTGAGAACAAAATGGCCAAACACATCTTCAGTTGCTGGCATTCCCAATTTCTTTACCTGCAAATGAGATAATGAAACCAAGACAGTGGTATCAAATAGCCTTACATTCTCTGTCTGTCTGTCTATCTGTCTGTCTTATCTCTATCTATCTGTCATCCATCCATCCATTATCTATATATCTACCTATTATCTCTTGCTCTCATCAATATCTATCTATCTATCTATCTATCTATCTATCTATCTATCTATCTATCTATCTATCT
>NW_020769373.1:3985278-3995479 GCF_900518735.1 Pseudonaja textilis | reverse complement strand
CTATCTATCTATCTATCTATCTATCTATCTATCTATCTAATCTATCTGTATCTATCTATCTATCTATCTTAGACAAATCACGTTTCCCAGCATATTTTTAAGACAAACCAATTGTCCAGTTAATCAGGGACGCTTTCTGAATTATTCTTATTACTATTCTCCATTTCACAAAGTGATGGTTCCTTTAAAATGGTCCTCTCAAAATCGTGATGTCTTCAGATATATTGAGATTATAGCTGCTATATTCCTCAGCCACCAGGGTTGCTGAGAATCCTGGGAATTGTCGTACTACCACTTCTGATAGGCCCTAGGTTTGTGGGAGATTAATTTAAAACAATGCCTGTCCACGTTTCCCTGAGGGATAAGGTGGGAGTACATATTCGATGGAATGAATGAATCCTATTTTGACAATCTCAGGATCTACCGACCAGGACAGATGTTCAGGGCTGTGGTGTTAGCCCATAGATCATCGCAAAGAGTGCCTATTAGTTAAGTGCACAAAGTCATTATATCCTTCAGCTCTAACCATGGAAGCAGAGAAGGGCTCCATGGGGACAACCCAAAACTTGTCTGCATATGGTCTTTTTTTAAAAAAACCACATTTTTTTTAATACTTTGAAAAAACATTTCTTTGGATGAACAGCGGGGTTCCAGATTTCTAAATTTGAATACAAACAGGGCCATGATTAGATATTCAGCTTTCATATCCAAATTTCATATCGTATTATTGCTTATTTCATTTTTCTTTAAAGAGGAGGAGGAGGAGGAGGAGGAGGAGGAGGAGAGGAGGAGGAGAGGAAGAGGAAGAGGAAGAGGAAGAGGAAGAGGAAGAGGAAGAAGAAGAAGAAGAAGAAGAAGAAGAAGAAGAAGAAGAAGAAGAAGAAGAAGAAGAAGAAGAAGAAGAAGAAGAAGCATGAAATCAAAAACAGCTGGAAGGGAAACTTGTAGTTTTAGGATAGGTGCCATACAGCAATTAGCAGGCAGAAGTTTTGATCTGGAAAATCACATTTGTTTTAATTGCTCCGCTGTTATGTTCATAAAGAATTTGGCTCGCTCAGCTGTTCTTTCCCTCCTCCCCCTTCCTTTTCCTTACTAGATATACCCGCCTTAGCAAGGGAACAATATATGCATTAGCACTTTTCTTTCTTGCTCTAACTGGAATGACAGAGAAATCTCCCGCACAGGAGGCTCTAAAGACATATTTACTGTAGCCTTAAAAGATTCCCTGGTAATCCATCTTGATTGCAGAGTACTTCAATCAGCCCAGATATTGCTTCTAATCTTAAGTGTAATGAACAACAGTCTTCTTACCTGTGAATCCTGTAAAGCTCCTTTAATAAATGCATCCTCTCTCTCTCTCTCTCTCTCTCTCTCTCTCTCTCTCTCATTGGCAAACTCCAACATTTCATCTACTAAGTTCTTTCCTGCTGAGGTGTGATAATTTTTTTAAAAAGTGATCTCTCTTCTGTTTAGGAACACACTAAGAAAACGTGCTTTGAATGGGACGTCATTTGCCCCCAAAATTTCTGTTGCAAAGTGAGACATGCATAAGGGGAATTTTTGCCTCGTTTTAGGACCTTTTTGGCATTGTTGTTAAGTGAATCACCGCAGTGGTGAAGTTAGGAACTCTTAGGTAGATCTGGCTTCCCAGTTCACCTGTCAGAAGTTGGCAAAAGGGAATCACTTAACCCTGGGACACTGTAACCGTCATAAATACGAGTCAGTTGCCATGCGTCTGAGTTTGGATCACGTGACCACACGGATGCTACAATCATTGTAGGTGGGGAAAACCATCAGAAAGTCAACCACCTCTCAATGATGGTGCAGCATTGAGCAACAGAACAAAACCATGAGTTGAAAATGGGAACAGCAAAGACACATGTCCCACAGGTGCTTTTTCAAGAAGCAACTGGACTTTCTGGTATTTCTTTGAAGACGTTTTTTCTTCTCATCCAAGAAGCTTCTTCAGTGTTTGTGTGTGTGTAGTACATATTATTATCTACTGATAAAAGAGTCTATGGAGATTCTCAGTCATCCAGATCATGGTTGTCCCAAAGATGCTTTGTGCAAGAGGCAACTGGATTTTCTGGTTTTTCTTTGAAGATGTTTCCCTTCTCATCCAAGAAGCTTCTCCAGGTTGTCCACCTTTGGGACAACCAAGACTTGGATGACTGAGAATCTCTAGAGACAGCAAAGACACATGTACGCACTCATCCACCCAAATCCAAAACTATTAACATGCTCTGATGCTAAGGAGTTCTACTCCCCTTCCCCACCTGAAAAGAAATCTGTTCCAAGTGCAAAAGACAAGCAGAGGAGAGGAGTTTCAGTTTTAGTTTCACAGCACCAAGCAGCTTTAGTACAGAACATTTGAGCTAAGCCACGCCCAGGCTCCTTGCTGTCTCCCTGCTCACACAGCAAATACTGTTTCAGCTCCCAAACAGCCCTCAACTCTCTCACACGCTGGCAGGCCGCTAGCCAGATGAATACCAATGGATGCTGCTAGGCAGAGTCACAAATCCCCCTTCCCTTATTTTCCTAAAACCCAACCACATAGTTTCGTAGCAAAGCATGGGGATCGAGCTAGTAATGAATATGTTTGGAAGGATTTTCCTAGGTTTTTTTTGCGGTTTGGTAGTACAACATACATCCAAAGAGTTCTGTTGTACATGCATATTTGGGATGGGGAAAGTGGGGGTGGGCGGGATTGGCCTGCCTGTAGCAGCTACCAACAGCTGTCTCTGCTTTAAAGTAAAGAGGTAGAATTTCATCACTGCCCTTAGTCAAGAAAAAGAATTAGTGTTATGTTAAATTGGCCTGCTTTTTTCTTTTCTTTACTTTTTTGAGGAATAGCAGCTGGGATAAGAAACACACTCACGTTTGACTGGGGAGGGTTCCCTTCCTGCAGGGTGGACGAAAACAAAGGTTTGTTTTAAGAGATGACAACGGAGAGGTTTCGTGTTGATGGAAAACTTCAACAGAGGTGTCAAGTTTGCTATATTACTAACAGTGGACTTTCAAAATGTCCACTGATCTGTAGTCCACATAATTGTTTTTAAAGGTCCATTTATCAACCCAGGGAAGGACCACAGGAATTAGAAGCTAGAAATACTACAGTTGGGGTTGTGTCCATTCTCACACTTTGTCATATGACTTGCCGATAAGTAGTCCCAAAGGTGCTTTCTTTCCCAAGAGGCAGCTGGACTTCTTTTGTTTTTCCTTGAAGACGTTTTGCTTTTCATCCAAGAAGCTTCTCTGGTGGGAAAGTTTTGGATGAAAAGCAAAATGTCTTCAAAGAAAAACCAAGAAAGTCCAGTTGCCTCTTGAAAAAAGCACCTTTGGGTCAACCATGTCCTAGATGACGGAGGGTCTCCATAGACATTTGCCCATAAGTACGTTCCATATCCAGATTCTTGTCTGAAAGTTCTCCATCTCTATCTGATAGACTTTTAAAACAGTTTTTCATTGTGTTTGGATCTCGAAAGTTCTTTGCTTGGGTCAGACCAGCCTCAGTTTTGCATCCTGTAGGATTCGATATATTCTTAAATCTTATCTCCTCAGGGACGGTGGAGGGAGACATCCTGGAGAAGGCCTTCCTTCTTGATCTCACCTGATGGACCTCCTTAAGAGAGAAGACTTGCGATAAATAATGTTTCCCCAGTTTGGTGAGTCAGGTAGATATAACTGGGGAACTTGGGAAGTAGCTTGTCCAGAATTCATTTTTCCTGGAATAAAAACAGTGAAGTATTCTTGTCAAATACTACTGAAGACTTCTTGTGAGCTACTCGTTGACTTGAGAAACGTACATATTGCAAGGGTATTGTTCAACCATCCCCTTATCAGGAATGAAGCTTTAACATTCAATATCTGGAGCCATTATCTTTGGTCTCCCTTCAATAACCTAAACTTGAGAAGCTCAGACACCTCACTATAAAATTACCCTAGGTTGAATGTAATTTGGCCTCTATGGAACCGGTCAAGCACGGTCTTGAGTAGATAGAGTTACGTAATGTACAATGAGACAACAAGAGGCTTTCAGCTGGAATTAGGAGACACCAATGAACTGGGTGATAGGTCACTCTGTATCTCTCCATCCTTTCACCCTCTGCCTATAAGCTTCAGTAACATCTCAACATGGAAAAAAAATAATATCCATCTTTCTGGGTTTGCTTGTTTTTTTGTAGTTTCTAATTCTTACAGTTTTAAGCTTGGGCTATCTATCTACTGGAGTTTGATTCTTAAAGTCATTAAAATTACTAGATTTTTGTACACATTTATCCTAATAAGCACACCCCTGAGTGCTGTTTTGCCTAAAACACATATTCTGTAGTATTTTTTTTTTCTAATAGAAAGTGGTGGGTTTGGGGGTGTGGTTTTTTTGGCTGTTTTCACTCTACACCTCTTTTTTTCTATGCTATAGAATGGAATATACATTTTACGTACAGTTTTGTCAGCTGAACAGCGTATCACTATATTTAGAAACATTTGAATTTCCAAGGGAAACTGAAATGGCAAGATTAGAGACATAGAATATATTATAGCAAACAAAAAAACCCATCTTGCTAACGGGGTCATGTTAATTGATTTAATTTCTTTTCCATAGTTGAACACACCATGAAGTTCCCAAGTCTCTACATACTTTAGAAGAATCTGATTAAACCATAAAAAATACAAGCATTGACGTCACTCAAAGAACCCAAGATACTGTGCAACCATTTGATCCCAACAGAATCCCCTCAACAAATTAACAACCAGATTCCGTTGCCTAATGAAACCCAAACATCTTTAGAACTTTCCAGAAAGTGAGAAGGAAAGCAGGACAGGGGACCTCAAAAGACGAGACATTGACACCGTCCAGGGATTACAAACAAGGAGAAAGTCTTCTGGGTCCCTGTAGGAATTAAGACAAGGTCCACAACATCTTTCTCCTCCATATTTACATAAGATGAGGAACATCTCTCTCATGGCTCTGAGATCTTCCATCCAATTCAGCTTCTCCATGACTGCATGGACCAGAGAGATTGTATCAAAAGAGACAGAGACAGTCTTTGACTTACAAATATTTCATTAGTGACCTTTCAAAGTGATAGTTCTGACCAAGGCTTCCTGAGACTCTAATTAAGCACACGCTTAGTTAGAACAACTCTTGTTTTATTTCAACACTGGGAATTATGTTCATTCTCAGCCTGGAATGAGTCCCAAACAGTCCCTCAAGATAAGCACCCACCTTTCTCTCCTTTGAATGGCTGCCAACAACTAAAGTGCCAAATGAACTATGAAAAACCAACCAAAGTACAAAGTCCACACAGAGCTTCAAGGTTTAATCCGAACAGAGTGAACGAAGTTGCTTCCTGCAAAGGTTTCTCTACTTTTGCACTTCCTTTATACATTATGGGAGGGACAATCACCTCCAAACCTTACTCCCGACTCGCCCCTTTTGTTTCAGCTGCTCTTGCCTTCTAGCAGCTCTGCGCACACGGGCACTGGGAACAGGCTCCCCTTGTTCCTCTGCCTCGCTGCTGCCAGACTCTGGAGGCTCCGGATTCAACCCCCCACTCCCAGATGGTCCTGGCCCCATCTCTGCATTGGATGCAGGACCCTCATCCAAGTCCTCTCCAGACTTCCAGACTGGTTCCCTTTTTTCCCCACTGTCCAATTCCGTTGCTGTCTGCACAGGCTGCCACCGGACCACAACAGCTACAACGGCACTCAATAAAGTGACTTAGGATCATTTTTCACACTTACGACCATTGCAGGATTCCTCACAGTCATTTGATCAGACACTTGGCAACGCAGTTGTAAAGTGAATCTGGTTTCCCCCATTGTCTCATATTTATGACGATTCCAAGGTCCCGGTGTCATGGGAATCCCCTTTTGTGATCCTTCTGATAAAGCCAAGTCCGTGGGGAAACCAGATTCACTTCACAAACTAGGTTACTAACTAAACAACCGCAGTGATTCCCTTAAGGGAATGGGAAGAAAGGTGTAAAACGGGTCAAAACTCACTTAACAATGGAAGCGTTGGGCTCAATTGTGGTCAAAAGTCGAGGACTTCCTGTAACCGCAAAGGTATCTTTGGAGTCCAAAGATTTTCAGAGGATAAAACCAACTAACACAGCTGTCAGAGATTTGAGGTTATGTTACAGAAGCAGCTGTCACATCCTAAGATTTCGGCGGCCGCTTCTTTAGTGGAAAAGCAAGAGGAAAAAATCCCAATTTTTTTGTTTTTTGTTTTCCCAAACCCTTATGCTGAAAGAAGCTTCCCAGGCGATCCACGTTGTAAAAGCAATGGAAGGAAGGGATGTTGAAGAATTAAATGCATGCCTTCAGATTTGCAGAGGCTTCTTTAAAAAGAGAAAACATTTCCTTTTTCATGCCGGGATTCCAAACTTCAAACTAACATTATCGGAGCCATTTTTTTTTTTTTAAACTAACCTGTTGAAGTGAAATGGGCATGTAAATATAAAGGGCCCAGCAGAGTCTGGGCCAATACTACACAAGCAAAATATTTATCAAATTTCTCTGATTGGTTTGGACCCAGTTTTTTTTTAATTATTCTGTTTTATTTCTTTTTTCTTTTTTGCAATGTGAAAACAAACTATACCGAGATTAGAAGAGTTTAAAAATACACACAAGAGCTTTGAGGTTTGGTATCAAAGCTACGTATGAAATACATGTGGTCTATTTTATGCTTATCTGTTCTTCACACGCACCCATATGGACCAATCCACTTGGAATTTAGAACGTGTTCGTTCTCAGGAAAAATAATAATAATAATAGTAATAATAACGATGCAGTATTTAATCCAGTGGAATGGCCAGTTCTATTTTTAGCAGGCGAAACGTTCCTTGGCAGGAAAATAAAATTCTGGTTTACTGCTTTCTCCCCACTGTCATAATCCCGTCTCCGTTTTATGAACCAGCAAGACAGATTCGCAAATTCTGGGTTTTATACCAGATTCAAAACAGTGCCTGTAAAATGAAAGTGTTTTACCTAATGGTAGAGCACAGATGGTCAGTAAAAAAAAGAGTTAAAACAGATTGCATTCAAGGTTATTATAGTTTGCGTGTATATTTTATAATGGTCAATAGCCAGGTTTCGGTCTAGTATGCTAGTCCTTGACTTAACAGCAGTTCATTTAGTGACTGTTCAAAAATCACAGCAGTACTGGGAAAAAGTGACTTAGGATAGTCTTTCACATTTATGGCCGACACAGCTTCCCCTTGGCAACTGACTCATATTTATGACAATCCTAAAGAGGTCCATCTAGCACAGAGGCATTAAACTCAAGGCCCGTGGGCCACATCCAGTCAGTGGGGTGCTTAAATCTGGTCCACAGGGCCATCCTAGAAATAGCAAAGGACTGGCCTACGGTGTCTCTAGCCAAAACGGGGCACAGAGACGTGCAAGCCCCCCGCCCCATGCCCTGTTTTGGCTAGCAGAGTGATGCAGGATGCCATCCAGGCTGAAAATGGGGCAAAGGGTCTCGTACAGCTCCCTGTGCCCCGTTTTGGCCAGCAGGATGCTGTGGGAGGCATCTGTCCTATCTCTCCACTCCCAGCTGACCCGCAGAGGAGAACTACAATGGCGATCCAGCCCTTGAAGAAATCCAGTTTGACACCCCTGATCTAGCAGAACCAAGAAGAAGGACCTTGGCCATGGTGGCTCCCTCCCTGCAGAGATAAGATTGGCCCCCTGCTTTCATAAGGCCCTGAAGACACGGTTCTTCCAACAGGCCTGGGGCCCCTAGAGTGATATGGAGCCCATCAAGTGACTTGTTTGATTGTTGTCACCCAGAAGGTTTACTGGAATTGTCTGCTGGGGTTTCATCTTTCTAACTTCTACCAGTCACTGTGAATTAGGCGGCCATACACAATTTCTAAATAAAGGAATAAAATTTTGGAGAATATTGTTCATCTCTGGTAAAGAAGCGCGCAATTTTCAATTTGTGAATATTTTTAGGGTGGTCATGGGACACGAACCAGAAAAGGATGTCATAGCTTTCTTCATCTGAGTCAGCCAACTGCTCTGCCTTCAGACAAAGGCTGTACTCTTCTTTCAAAGTGGGTTTAGTGTTTCCCGATCCTGCATTCCCAAGACAAGGTATATCTGACCCCTTCTTTTCCCCAAGAGTTCTCTGAATGTGTGAAAGGGGTCTTTGTTTCTACCCTGGATTCAAAAGACACTTAACTCTTCACTGGAAACAGGCACTCAAGGAGGAGTGGGATTCTACTGGATCAGACCGGTTTAAGCGAACTGGTAGTTCTGGTGATCATGTACTTTATTTCCGTGTTTTACAGCTCAGCTGATATGTGTGGCACAGCAAATTCCTGCTCCTCAGCTCTTTTACTCACCAGGGCTGCAGTAGAAAGTAAGTATTAGAGTTGAAACACTGAGTTTTCAAACGCTGCGTGCACTCACCAAACCAGTTGAATCCCACCCCTACACTTGAGCTATGGTTGACAGACCACCTTCTCTCCGATATGCAAATCAGTTTATTACAGCTTTGCTTCTTCTGAACTGGAAGATGAAATTATTTATGTACATTGGCTGAAAAAAACCCGTGTTTGGTCCTTGGATGAAACAATGAAGATCTAAATGACTGGAAGCCTCCGCAGAGCTATATATCCACTGGAGACCAAACATATTTCTTACACATCTAAACTAACTGATAAAAGTTATATTGGTCCCCTGTTAGCTAGCCTATATTAAATGTTATGGCTTCACATGCCATGAATTCTAAAGCACTTTCTAATGGAGACAGATAGTCCTTTTAAAGAGACAGGGTGATCTATTAGTGAAGGAATATGAAGACACCGAAAACATTTTTTCCTCTTTTCCATCTCCCCACTTACCGCTTCCATGGGAACTGTTATATGGAGACAGCATCTTTCGCAGCAAATGTGGCTCTGAATGAACGCAGGAGAAGCTGTGGAATTGTCCGTGGTCACAATGTTCCCAGAAGGAATTAGGTCTGTGCGTTTATATCTCATTTTATATCGATACTTTGATGTGTAATTGATTTGTAATGCCAATGTCATTTTTTTTTCTTGGATATCTTTAAATTCTTTTACTAAAGTCAGAATCCTTACAGCTCATTTCAAAATAATAGTGCCTTTTTGCAGTTAGGCTGCAATGATATTCTGACTATATTCTTATTCTGGTTATTAACCATTATTGTTCAATTATAACTATTAGCTATTGTTGCGGTTGTCGATATATATAAATAATCTGCTTTCCCAGAATTGTTCAAGCTATACTTTATTGCTACTAAATAGTGCTGTTTTCTCTCTCTCTTTCTCTCTCTCTCTCTCTCTCTCTCTCACACACACACACACACACACACACAAACACACACACACACACACACAAAGGCAATTTAACTTTGGTGATTTATCCAAGGGGAACTTTATGCTCTGTGGTGTCTTTTGCAACTATTGTACATCAATCTTTCTGTCTAACCCCCTTCATTTTATCCTAACCTCTGTATTACATTGAATGAAAACAATTTCTACAAAGGTAACTTTCTCTGCATTGAAATGTGGCTGATTCTGCTGTCATTTTGGTACCAAGTTCAAACTCACTTATTTTCTCTGCTCGTTGAAGTAACTCTATCAGTTGTTGATTTTGCTCTGATGTTTTCATGGTTTGGACTTTTTTTTAAAAAAAAATGCATTAAGCTTGTATAATATCATGAGATGTGTTGCTTTTATCCCCCCTTTTTTTAACTTTGACACTCTAAGATAAAGGGTGAGTTTTAAAACACTTTCAGTAAATAATATTTTAAGAAACTGTGAATATCTATGGGTCTGTCTCTGCTACCGAGATAAAAACAAACAGGATTTCTCAGATCTCGAATGTTACACCGCAACAGACTTCTGCCTCTTGCTGCTTTTTCTTTGATTTCTTTTTTTTTGCTATAGGTTCTATCACTTAATATTCAGAATAGAACCTGGTAAGCTTTTAATGAACTTAAGCAAGAGGAAGGGAAGGGAAAAAGAGGAGGAGAGGAGAGAAGGGAAGGGAAGAGAAGAGAACAAGAAAGAAGGGAAGGGAAGGGAAGGGGGGAGAAGGAAGAGGAGGAGGGGAAAACAGGAGGGGAGGGGAGAGGAGAGGAGAGAGAGAAGAGGAAGAGAAGAGAAGAGAAGAGGAGAGGAGAGGAGAGGAGAGGAGAGGAGAGGAGAGGAGAGGAGAGAAGAGA
>NW_020769373.1:3963722-3977020 GCF_900518735.1 Pseudonaja textilis | reverse complement strand
TGGTGGTTTTCTTGCAGACATTTCATTACCCAAACTAGGTAACATCATCAATGCTAGTTGCTAGTTCATCAGTAGCATTGATGATGTTACCTAGTTTGGGTTCGTGAAACATCCGCAAGGGGAAAAAAAAACCAAACTCAGAGAGACCACCATGGACCCCTCTTCCATGTATCCCAATCCATCTTTTACCAGCATTTGAACAGCAACTGAGACTTTCTCTTTTTGCAACTGACGGAGGATCTTCTTGTCAAGGGATCTCCTGATCATCACCGAAGACTCATTTCAAGTCTCCAGCCACTGGCTCTCCCAATAAAGCAAACATCACTGAAAAGTCTCCTAAAATCTTAAGGGACCCCCCCCCCCCAAAAATAACCAACACAGCAGCTACAGGCATCCAGGAAGCCATTCTTATATTCTATATCTTGCTTCCTAAAGTGCTTAAAAAGTTAAGCACCACTGAAGTCATTCATTTTATCCAATCACTACTGGACAAATTGCCTTTTTTGATGTTTTGGGGATCGATTTGTCATTATCAGTAGCACTTTGTTTAGTCTTTAAGGAAATCCTACCACCCAAATACAGACATTTTGCTTGTGCCCTCTGTCATTAATGGCAATAACCTGACCTTAGGATAGCCTGATGTTTTCTAGACGGTTCTTTTATATTCAGCCAACCCTCAGGCTACCCTGTTTAAATGTTTACAGTGAGAAAATCATTCATAATTGATTTGTTTAAATTGCGCCTTCTTGCCAGGCCATTTTTTAAAAAGGGCAATATTAATTAGCACCGGTTGGTAGAAATCCAGAGGAAGTAAATCGTTTTATTTCTTTAATTGTTTTTTTTTTAATTCAAAAAAGCTTTTAGTCGTTTACTAGATATAACAAATGATGCCTATATAAATTAGACGTGAGGTTTTGGAGGTAGGAGGAAAAAAGCACAGAATGCGAACAATTGAATTTTTTTTCCCCTTTTTCTGCCTGGAAATATTTCAGGGTTCCTCTTCTATTTGCTGAAACAAAAATTCACCAATGGCGAAACGCCAAACGCCAACAGAAAGTGCTAATTAAGTCCATTTGTTGTGTCAGAGAATGAAAAAATAAATGTGACCTAATATGGGATGTCCTTTGTTACATTAGACAAGATTAGTTTTAATACAAGGTATGTAATTATGTCAATTATAGAGCTTGCTCCAACCAAATGAATGGAAGAGAACGTGAAGCTGTTTGTCTTGTTACATGGAAGAACATATTTTCATATCTCTAAACCTCCCAAAGCAATAATTGGGTTGGTTTGTGTGTGTGTGTGTGTTGTTTTTAAAGCTACTGAAAATAACCTAAGTCTTTATGCTAATCCAGGAGCATTAAAAATTTATATCACCTCTTCTATTTTTGCGATGCTAATAATACGGTCCAGCTTTCGTTCGTACAAGCATTATCCAAAAAATGTTGACTCCTTTGGCTGAGAACAATGTCATCACCTTAAATGATCCCTTTTCCCTACTTCATATGATGAAGACGAAAACATCATATGAAGATGTTTTCATCATATGAAACATGGGTCCTAAATTAGGGAACTGTCACTTGGAAGGTCTTCTCCAAACCAGGATAGGAAAGTGATCGTCAGGCGCAAGAAATTGGGAACCAGAGTTTGTTCACATGACTACGAGTTACTTCCGTGCTATCTCCCTACAAGAATCTGAACTACTAATGGTCAAGGCAAATTTGCAGGAGATAAGAGTCAAAGAAATTCAAGAAGGGCTGGATTTGAAATCATCTCTTGTGGCTGTGCAGAGACTCCAAACCGATAACACATTTGACCCCTCCTTCAGGCTCAACCTGGTCTTTTCCTACAGCTATCGGTTTCAGGTGATACCGGCTTCAGGTGACTTCAGAGTTCTATGAAGGTGATACCAAGTTATTTGAAGGACCACTTTTTCCCAGTTATATCTATCCAACCCACCAGAATTGGGAGGCAGGAAGTGTTATGGGTCCCCTCTTTTAAGGAAGTTCACTTAGTGGGACCAAAAAGAAGAGACTTCTCTGTGGTGGCCCCCTTCGTGTAGTGCATCATACCTGCAGAGATAACACTGGCCCCCACCTTGACACACATTCAAAAGGTCCTGAAGTTATAGTTTTGCCCGTGGATCTGGGGACTTGGGGATGATGTAGGGCTTTATTGGATTTTGAATTTGGAGTTTTCTGTAAACCACTCAGAGTCACCATGAGTGAGTTGGGCAGCTCCTCAAATCTTCTTAATAAATAAATAAATTTGTTCTCAGTGACACCAGAAGCATCTCTGGCCTGCTCCTTCCATTTGTTGAGCCCTCAAATACCTCTTTGGTTTTGTCTTGATTTTGAATGCAGATTCACTACGTTGGTACATAATCTCGCTGCTCAATGTGTCCTAGCCCAGATATAAGATAATACATAGATGTGATCAGAGATCACCATCTACTGAAAGCATACTGCTCTAAATTTCCCCACAAAAAATGAAGAAAACCAGAAGGCGGGGGAAAGGGAGAAACTTACAAAGTATGGAAGTTCCATAATAGCAAGAACAGAAGCTAAGCAGTAGCTAATCCAATCATAGGTACAATTCCAAATGTTGCTTGTCCTCTCATGATCCAGTTTTATAGAAACTATTGCAACTATTTGAATGAGTAGAGGAACTTTTCCCACATGCTAATTTGAGAGATTGTCCCTCTGGTTTCCTAAGTGCTTATATAAAGTAGTAGAACATGGGGTGGATGCTAATGAATCATTAAGTTAATTATACCTCTCCAATTGAATGGGAAGAAATCTAAAGCAGGAAACATTTGGTCTGCAACATTTTTCTTCACCTCCGAGGATATGAATACTCCAACCACCAAGGAGGTGGGAATAAGATATTGTAATCCTTTTATTGTTGTTTTTCTGGCTTTAAGAAGACCCGGAAGAAGATGTATGTCATGAAAAACGCCAAGTACTTAACCTTGGTCCACCAACCATTTCAAAGGTTTTGTATCTTCTCAAATTGAGAAGGCATTTTTTTGGGGGGTGGGGGTCCCTTTCTCAGAATAGACAGAAAATATTGAGGTCTCCACCAATTCTACACACAGTCTTGTCTCTTTATGGATGTTATCCATTTGGCTGTATTTGGAAGGGCAGAATTTATATATACAGGTAGTTCTTGATGTAGGATCACAATTGACCAAAAATTCTGCTCTAAGAAAGACAGTTGCTAAGTGAATTTGCCCTATTTTATGACCTATCTTGCCACCATTGTTGAGTGAATCACTGTTTCCCCATTGATTTGGCTTCTCAGAAGATCCTAAAAGGTGATCAGAGGAGGCCAGGAAACTGCAAGGTCATAAGTCACTTTTTTACAGAGCTATTGTAGCTTGGAATGGTCACTAAATGAACTGTTGTAAGTCAAGAACCACCTGTAGTGAATGGATATAAAACAAGCGAATAGATCAGTACTGCCTTTCTGTAGTTGATCAGTGCTTTGGAGTTTCTCAATGTTCATCACCAAAGATCTCATCTACAGCCACAGCCACCACCCCTACTATAGGGCAGATAATGTGTTCCTCAACAATAGCTATTGATGGATGACAGCAGGATGTCACAAAAGAAACTTATGTGCCATGAAGCTTATCCTGAACCACCTCAAGATGTTCTTGTTGTGTCTGTCAATAATCCTAAAGAAAAATTCAGCTGGAAGGAGGAGACATCTCATTGTACTACCTCAGTGAAATGTTTTGATCCAGTTCTACAAATCTGTAGAACAACAACCCAGTGTTGCGAGAATCACACACAGAGAGACACACAGAAGTCTGAAACAATCCTGGGAGTTGTCATCTGGATAACAAGACAATGATGCCTCACTCCTTCCTCTCTAACTATCAACTAAACAGAGAAATCCAGAAAATGCCTGTGGGGCTAGTGTTTCCAATTAGAGAAGGGGCTTCTTGGAGTGAAAACAAATCTGAAAAGAGATTCTAACCAGGGTTGAAATGAAAGGTTGAACTGATGGTTTGATAAAGTCATCTCTGTTAAAGATTATGCAACTTTCATGCACAAAGGACAGACTCTGCAATCTCCTTACAAGCTAAAGAATCCTGAGGGTCAAATTAAGTAGTCACAATTGTACACCAACAAAATTATTACAGAGGCAGATCTCACAAGGGACAGCCTGTTTCTTCAGCTGTGGAATGTGGAAGAGATGAGGGACGGGGTTCAAAGGACCAAGTAGTTGGAGGGAGAAAGAGAAGAAGATACATTTCACTCTACAAAGCTTCTGGCAGAGGTTGCTTGAGCTAGTAGGTACCTAAGAGTATGGGATGTATGGCTGCTTAGAGAATCAATGTTCAATGCTCAAGAGGGCTGAGATTAAAATATCATATTAAGGACAAGTTGGAGTTGATAAAGATCCTGAGAGGTACAGTAAGTAAAAATTAATACCCGAAAGCCTAAACGTTTGGCAAGAGTGACTTGAGGAACCTGGAATGAAGAAATGGACAACTCCATGACAAGTTCATTTATGAAGCACAATTGGAGATGTCTTGGAGGATCTCCATCCTCTGATAAGAAATTATGTCCACAGCTGGAATGGATGAAACCAACCTTCAAAGGGCACAGGGAACATACAACTGCAAACTAACTAAAACTGGGTAGAAAGTGATGGATGGAACCAGAAAGAACAGAATAACAGAATTGGAAGCTACCTTGGAGGTCCTTCTAGTCCAACCCCCTGCCTATCCCATTTCAGCCTATTCGATTTCAAATAAATGGCTGTCCAATCTCTTCTTAAAAACCTCCAGTGATGGAGTACTCACAATTCCTGGAGGCAAGTTGTTCCACTGGGTGAATTGTTGTCCCAGTTAGTAATTTTCTACTTAATTCTAGATTGCTTCTCTCCTTAATTAATTTCTATCCATTGCTTCTTGTCTTGCCTTCTGGGGCTTTGGAAAATAAAGTTGACCCCCTCTTCTTTGGGGCAGCCCCTCAAACACTAGAAGACTGCTACCATGTCTCCCCTAGTCCTTTTTTTTTTCTCTAGGCTAGTCACACCAAATTCTTGCAACCATTCTTCATTATGTTTTAGCCTTCGGTCCCTTAATCATCTTCATTGCTCTTTTCTGCACTCTTTCCAGAGTGCAGAAAATCTATGATAAAGACAAGGTTTGCTTTTCTTCTCCAAGCACCCCTTTCTCTGCACATTCCCTACCTGTGGTTTCTCAAATGTCAAGTTTTCCAGGAACACCACAGATGCCCTTCTAACTTTTCCCATCTCTCTGCCTCTCTTTGAACTGGAAGTGATTCCACTCTTTCCAAGTCAATCAGCATCTCGGGGTTTAATCAGAGGGACCTTTCAGCTTCTCCGGGCTTAATTGTCCTCCTCCCCCACCTCATGCATCCCAACTGCTTAAGACAAGGGGCTTTGGAATTTGAACCCGCAAAGGGAGTCTCCTGACATCCGATCACCCATCTCGGAGCAGAGGGCCTTTTACTTCTAAAGGTGCCTTGGATTTTCATTTAAGACTAGTTATAGGTTTGCCCCGAAAAAGGAAAACAATACCGCTCTGTTTCTATTGCCATTCATGTCAACTTTTGTTTCAGCCTAAAATAACACTTTTGCCAGGGGCTGTTTTCTTAACGCTGCTAAGCTTCAGTGCAGACCCAGTGGAAAATGTTTGTCTTGGGATTGTAATGGTCCAAGCTAATAAGAATGTGATGATGTATAGGTGAATTTCTACTCCTGAAGTCCTCTGTGACAGAAGGATTAAGCCTGCCCTTATCTCCTAAGACATCTGGATGAGAGTCTGGGTTTTCATTTCACCACGAAATCACTGGGGACTAGAGTTATGTTATGCGCTTATGAACAAAGTGGAATATCCCTCTTAAGAGAAGAGTGGATTACATTAGATAACTTTGCTTCAACCAGAGAACATTTGAGAATGTTGAGCAGAGGGGAAAAAAGTCCCGCTAATAAAAACAAACAGGGGGCCTAAATTTGTGTCCCATGTATTAAACTTCTAAAGGCACCGGAGGGGTGAAATATGACCGCATGGAAACAGAGCGATAAGGCTAAGCTGACTTTTAAAAGGGCAACATCAAACCGCCAAAGACAACTAACCAACACTAAACTCCTAATGGCAAGGATATATCATCCCCGGGAATTTGCTATTAGAAAAACAAAATCAGAGTCTGGATAATAACCCCAAGCTGCTGTTAAAAGGCTACTAAAGATGTCCAAAGAGGGAGAGAAGGTTCCTGGGGAGGGGACACTCCGTTGTACCTTTCTAGGAGTTTGAGTTCTTAAAACTTTGTCATTTTCTCTCTGACTTCTTCTTGTTTTGCTGTTATCAGCTGTGTCTTTCAATGTGCAAAATTGTGGGTACCCCAAGAGAGGGTGCTGAGTTTTTAGCTACATCCACCAATAAATAGACTCCATCTCTCTCTCTCTCCGCCCCCTCCCTCCCTCTCATCGTATATCATTAATTATCTATCTTCAATAATATATTTATTTATGTGTTGGGTGGTGAATTAAATTTATATAGCTGTCCATCTCACACAACTATCTATTACAGTATCTATATCTATCTATCTCTCGATCTCGATGTCGATGTCGATATAGATATAGATACAGAGATAAAGATATATAGATATAGATATAGATATAGATATATCTCACAGGATAAGATATAAAGCATTTCATTGACATTGTCATTTGAGGGAACTGATTAGGAAAGATTTTTATTATTCGAAGAAAGCAAGGTTATTTGCAGAAAAATATCTCCAATAGATAGAGTACATATCCATCATGTAGAACGTTTCAAAAACCATTTCTCATTTTCTATGTTTTTGTCTCTGACAGACCATAAATGCTCAGCACCCACTCTTGGAGCACCCATAATTTTGCACATTGAAAAACACAGCTGATAACAGCAAAACAAGAAGAAGACAGAGACATTTCTGAGGACATTTTGTCCCAAAACATGCACCTCCATCTTCCCCACCTGAACTTAATGATGGGACAAGCCAGGAATCATGGACTGAGTTGACGATATCAACCAGTCCAGATATGGCTGATGAGTGGATGCTGCACAAGAAGAATGTCTTGAATTGCTTTTCGCTTTGATGCAAAAGTGAGAGGAGGGCCCATATAATGTGAAAAATGCAGTTATGCGTGTGAGCTACCACAGCTTCCATCATGCACACAATCTACAGGTGTCCCTGCCTAATATTGAAATTACTAAGGGGAGAATCCTAATCAAAGGGTGTTTCAGGACAACTGTGGGAGGCTGTGGATGTCTCTGCCAAGGCTCCCCACTCTGGGCTGTTTGTAAGTCAGGCTTTGCAAATGCTCAGCCCTTTAAACACGTTCACACAGCTTTCCTGGGAAGATAGAAACTGTTTCTATCGTAGCCAAGTTGTGAAACCATGTTTTTCCAAAATACTATCTTTTTTATCTTCTGCTTTTGGCAGATAAAGAGGTAATCAGACTGCTCTTAATGTTGGCTTGCTGGATCTACCACTTTTGACAACTTTTGATGGTTTATACAAGACTGTTGTAACAAGGCTTTCTTAGCCACATATGAATTGTATCGCTCTTGTAACTGGTTTAGCTGCAGGATTTTATTACAATTATCAAGGAAGCATCTTGTTGAATATTCACCTGTTTCAATCAGAACTGGACCTACTAGTTGAAAAAGGGAGGAAATGTTCTTTTGGACACATTTGGAGATATTTAGAGATTACAAGTCCTGGAATTATCCCATGTCCGTATAGAGAGAGAGCAGGACTCCTGAACTTGGAAAGTTGAAGACATGTGAACTCAACTGCATTTCAATTTGCTTTTGTTTACACTGGATAACAGCAGGGAACTTGTCCTAATTTAAAAGGTCTGGACTGTTGAAAATAGGCTAAGCAAGTTGATAGGCTTTCAATAGCGCTTAGCTGCAAATCAAAACACTCTGCTACTGGATGCAAATCCATGTTGTGCCAACCATTCGCATTTTCTGGTGGAAGGAAGGAAGGAAGGAAGGAAGGAAGGAAGGAAGGAAGGAAGGAAGGAAGGAAGGAAGGAAGGAAGGAATTGTTCTCCTGACAGTGAGAACAATTAATCAGTAGACTGGATTGCCTCCAGAAGTTATAAGTGCCCCCACACTGGAGGTTTTTAAGAAGAGATTGGGCAACCATTTGTTTGAAATGGTACAGGGTTTGCTGCTGAGCAGGGAATCTTCAAGGTTTCTTCCAACTTTGTTATTTTGTTATTCGGAAGGAAGGGAGGAAGGAAGGAAGAAAGGAAGGAAGGAAGGAAGGAAGGAAGGAAGGGAGGGAGGGAGGGAGGGAGGGAGGAGGGAGGAATGGAGTGGGGAAGGATGGGAGGGAGGAAAGTCCAAATATAGTTAACAGTTTTTCATTATCCTCTTCCACTGTTGGCTATCAACTGTTCTGGTTTGCTTTGTCATGAATTTGACTCATTTAAGACTTATCCATTTAGTTCCTTGTACTTCTTTGGAATGTTGCTTGACAGAGCAAACCAATCCAAACTAAACCTGAATCATCAACCCCCCCCCCCCCGCCCCCACTCAACAAGAATTAAAAGAAAAAAAAGAAGCTAGCTGAACAAACTCCAAAACTTCACAGAGCTGTAGCTGGCCCCAGACAAGCTGGAAACGGTAAATATGGATCTGAGAACAGTGTAAAAAGGGATTACCGATCTTTGTCCCGTGAAAGAGGGAGAAACAAGCAAAGGAGCCACCTCCAAGCAGGTCTCATACAAGGAAAGATCAAGTGATCAAAGTAACTTAGACCAGTTTGCAAATATGCTAATCTTCCTGTTTACCCAACAGTGTCAGCACTTGCTATACATTACAAAGAAACTGTACAGGGGGAAGATTAATTAATACCCTGCCCTGCGAACATTTGTAAATAGCTCTTTTCTCTCTTCCTGTATTTGAACAGCTTCAAGTGAGGTATGTGCTGAAAAAAGGACAATGAATTTAAGACATCTGAATGTCAGTTCTTTCTGGTAACATGATACATGCCCATGGAACACACACAAAACCTTGGTAGTTTCCTGATTTTGAACCAAAGTTCTTGACCAAGAATTCTTCCAGGGTCTACTGGATTTACCCTCCCATAAATATTTTGGACTACAAATCCAATAGCCATGGGTCATGTTGGTTGGGGAATTATGGGGATCTGGAGGAGTCTGTCTAAATATCTTTCAGTGCAGGTTCACAGAAGTCAACGTAGTTTTGGGAGCACCATGTTGTTTTGGGGTCTCTGCCGGGAGGTGTATCTTCTTCGATACTACCAGCAGTCTTGCAATGTAGACCCAACTGAGCGAAAGACATTCTTAAACTTAAGCAGGAGGTTTAATGCCAGAATCAAGGAATACTAAACACAAGATTCACTGCCTCTTCCTTCTCCTTCTCTTTCTCCCCCTTCTTCTTTTTCTCCTTGACTTTACCTCCCTTCCCTTCCCTTCATTCTCCTTCTCTTTCTTCTTCTTTCTGACTCCATCTCCTTTTCCTTCTCCTCCTTCTCTCTAACTCCATATCCTTCTCTTCCTTTTTTCCTTCTCCTTCTCCTTCTCCCCTCTTCCCCCTTTTCCTTTACCTAATTATGTGCTGTCAAGTTGATGCTTAGTGACAACATAGATAGACCTTCTTCTAGGATGTTCTGTGCCAATGTCATCTTCCAAATGTTGGAAGAAATTTCCATCTGGGTTCAGTTCCAAGTGGGAAGAAAGACACTGAAAACATGGAGGCTGCTTGAAAGGATGGTATGATGGTGAACAGGACCACATGGGTTTGAAGTCCTGCGTAGCTGACCAAATGGGCTTTGACCTTGAGCTTCCTGTTCCTGTGGCAAGGGCATGCATCCTATTGGTTGCAGACTCCCATGTGGAGTCATGTTTGTCTGAATTAAGGTTGGTTGAACCTTGGGCTGATGTAATATCCCCAGGTGCCATGTGGTGAGCTCTGTTGCTAGATGGGTAGAGGGCTAATCCTATTATGTCCTGAGGGTCATGTCTTAATCTCATCAGCCTGGAGCTGAGGTCTTTTGTTTTGTAGATAGCCTGGCCCAGTCCTCAATGGGCACCAAATATCTGCTGTGGGCAGGGAGCTGCTTTGTCTTTAAAAACAAGTTTCTCCTTTTCTCATACAAGGAAATATAATATTCTGCTTTTTTAATATTTGCTAAAAAATTTCATTCTTCTAAGAGGGTTGGGTCCTAACTTTCTTCACAAAGGTGCAATCCAGTATATTTGAGTCTATCCATTTTGTGGCTGGTCATCTTCTCTTTCCTTCCACCTTTCTTACCTTTATAGATGAGAATCAGGTCTTCACATTGTGTGTCCAAAATATGATAATTTCAGCCTGCTCATTTGTGCTTCAAGTGAGAATGTTGAGATGATTTCTTGGATGATCCATTTGTTTGTTGATGATCCTCAGGGTTCTTCTCCAACATCAAAACTCAAAACGCCAAAGTTCAAAAGTTTCAAGATGCTTTCTCTCCCACTTCTAAATTCACCTTTCACTTCCACAAAATGCCACATGGGAAACCACATTTTCTTTTATTAAAAGCAGCTGCAATAATTGTAGAATGCAGCACATTTCTTGCTAACGTAAAGGGCAGGTGTGAACAGCTATTTCAAAATAGGTGCTATTATTATTCTTTGACATGCCAAAGAATACATCCAAAGAGAGCCGAAGCAAAAAAAAAAAAAGGTTTGAATTAAATTCAACGAATGACAAATTAAGCAGATTAACTCCAGCTAACGTGACAGCTTGTTTGTTTAACAACTTTCCTCTTGTTTCATATTAGAAAATTCAGTTTTGTGCCAAATGTTAGGATCAACAAGAGGAGAGATCACGCCCAAACAGAGATATCTGTAATCAAAATTATGAAAGCATTGTTAGTGGTATTGTGACACAGAACCTCACCAGTGTTGTATATGCGTGTGATAGCACGACACACATAGAAAAGGGGTGGAGCCTGTGCACAGTGGTACAACACTGGAATTTGATATTTCTTTACCTAGCAGGGCCCTGAGTGGAGATACCCCTGCACTAAACCAGAGGGCATTACTTCTAAACAAGTGTCTAACTGGTGAAGGTTTATGTATTCATGTTTTTACTTATTCAGTTTCTAGAGCTGTCCATCTCAGACTCTGGGTGCTTTACAATTGCTGATGAGTTCCATGCAGTCCCCTGCATTATAGCTTTTCTATGCTCATTTCATGTTCTGAAGAACTTCATGCAGTGAAGTATCACTGAACAAGAAGGGTTGTTACTTAAGTTCTTAATTCAGGGATGTAAACATCTGTGGAGATTGTCAGTCATCCAGGTCACAACTGTCTCAAAGTAGCTTCTTCAAAAGGCAACTGGACTGTTTTTTTCAGAGGAGGAGAGGGAGGGAGGGAGGGAGGGAGGGAAAGAAAGAGAGGAGGAGGGGGAGGGGGGGGGGGGGGGAGGAGGGGGAGGAGGAGGAGATGTTTCACTTTTCATCCAAGTAGACAGGTGGAAGGATAAGTACTGACAGTTGAGACTACATGATGGGGGGATGGAAAGATAGATTCTGATAGGATGGTGGGATGGAAGGATTGCATTTCTTTGTTAATTCACCGACATACCCATCCCTCCAGGGAGCCTGAAGTCTGGAGGCTACTCTGGAAGTTACACAAATCCACAAAAGAAGGCATTGGCAAAGCATTTATGTGTTGTACCCCGCAAAGACAAAAGAATGAAAACTTGCATTGATCCAACTGTGAAGCTGTCAAGAGTCAAATTTGACTAGAAGGAGATAGAGGTTCACCAACACAGAAGGTGGAGACAGAATGGAGAACAGGTTCGGAAGTGTGTAGCTGATCCTTTCTGATGTTATGCCACTGCATACTATTCAAAATCTAGAGAATTGAAAATCTGCCATGGATTCCAATCCCATAGTACAGCAGGAACATTTCCCACGTATATTTTGTGAGTTTTTTTCACATGAAGGCAATGCTGGGCAAGTGACTCAGTTCAGTGTTGTCAAATCATCATGTAGCATCTTATATTTGCATATCAGCAGATTAATTGCTGATTACCATTTATTACTCCTAAGTGGATGTGTAGCAATAACAATAATAAAAAAGACTAAAGGGAGTGTTAGTAAAATACTATAACACTTAATTATATGACCATTGGGGAGATTACGGACTGAGATAGTACGTAAGTAAGTAAGTAAGTAAGTAAGTAAATAAGTAAATGAGGAAGGAAGGATGAAGGGAGGGAGGGAGGGAAAGAAAGAAAGAGGGAGGGAGAGAGAGAGAGAGAAAGAAAGAAAGAAAGAAAGAAAGAAAGAAAGAAAGAAAGAAAGAAAGAAAGAAAGAAAGAAAAGCAAAACAGAAAACAAGAGAGGAGAGGGAGGAGAAGGAGAAGGGACTTGGTTAATAACAACTGATTGATTCCTTCCCTTCCTTTTGTATTTTTCTTTTTACAAATAGATCTCATCTATGTTCTACAATCTACCCCCTCCTCCCCGGAAGCATAATTCTGTATTCTCCTGGGCCAAGGGTTTCTACTTTTTAAGTAGTAAGTTGATTCATGCTTCAAAAGCTTGTTGGCAAAAATTAAACTGGCTTTCCTTTCCATCTCACGTTCATTAAATCTCAGTACAGGTCATAAGATCTCTCTCAAGTTATGCCATTTTGGTATCATTCAACTGATGGGGCTTTTAGGTGATCAACATTTTGGGGGGAGGGGAGGAGTTTATTTCTCAGAACAGATATATCATTAATTTTAGAGGAACACTCTGATCAAAGGCTATGAGGTCAACTTCCTGGTTACTTCTCCAAGTAGATTTGGATTCCATGGATTCAAGAACATTTCCAAGTTTGTTTTTCTTCCCAAGACCTGTGATTACAAGGTGTACATGCATTAAATGTGCGTTTTAATGGTACCTTTTGCGGTTTAGGGGAGTTGACCTTTCATGCAAGGTACCTGCATGTTCCCACAGCTGTTAAATAAACCCACAGTTTGATGGAGTCATAAATGTAGTACAGGTGAAGATGCGCCTGATAGAGGAACAGCTCTGACTATTGTACAGCTTGTCATTTATACAGCCGCCTACTGTCGTGGGAGAATCTAGTTTTGACAATTGCAGCGCAACCTCTCCCAGCTTCAACCACTCTTTTAGGAGTTGTGGGACCTTTGACCTTTCCAGCGGGACATCAACCCGCATCCAGTCACTTCTCTTTCTTTCTCTCTTGTTTCAGAAGAAGAAGAAGAAGAAGAAGAAGAAGAAGAAGAAGAAGAAGAA
>NW_020769373.1:3945383-3963622 GCF_900518735.1 Pseudonaja textilis | reverse complement strand
GGGGGGGAGGAGGAGGAGGAGGAGGAGGAGGAGGAGGTGGTTTGGAACAACAGCAACTGGTTTGGATAGCTGAAGAAGCTGGAATGCACCCCTTGGGTTCTCTAAACAACTCTCCTAGATTGCTTCATAAGATAAACTCAACCTAATTGTGTAGCCACAAATTATCATGTAAATTCTCAATTAAAAAAAAAACACCAAAGAGGAGCTGCAAATCCCAGCCCCAATCCCACCTTCCCAGGTGCAGAAAGAGTGTGGTGCAGGAGGGGACACTGAACCCACAATAAAGTCCTCGCGATTGCCAAGATTACTTCAGAGTTTTCATCAGCCAGAAGCCAAATAAGCCCTTGTGATTTATGATCATGTCTCAAATCAACAGAGTGAAAGGCTGGAACTCTTTCAGGTTGGAGTGTTAGCAATGAGTAAGACCACACTGCTTGTTGGAGAGGGGAGGGAGGAAGATGGGGTGGGTGATGGGGGAAAAAGCTAAGCATGCAGGACTAAGCTTGTAAGAAGAAGCCTGTTCTCCTTCTTGGCTCCAAGTTGGCCCAGCCCTCCAAATTATTTAGAAATTAATCTAGTAGCCCATCACTGGTTCTTCCTGGAACATTTTCCTTGGCTTTGCTTGAGCGTCAAGCGATGGTTCACTTTCAGTCAATTAAATGGTACAACGGAATTAAACCAATTAGGCTGATGTCAACCCAATGTACCAAGTGAGCAATCTTCCTGTTGGCTTTGACTATGGTTCTCCTGGTTTCCAGAGGCGGATTTGGGGTGTGGGAAACTAAAGACATAGACTGACAATGGAGGATCAGTTTGGAGGATCAGTTTTGGGAGTATTTTCTATAGAAAAACACTCAAGTTAATTCAGGACCAAGTCATGGCACTGATCTATAGCAAGGCTAAATTTCCTGACAGTTGGGACAATGAATCTGTGGAATAGCTTGTCTCCAAACGTTGTGGGATCTCCATTGCTGGAGGCTTTTAATAAGAGATTGGACAACCACTTATCTAAAATTGTATACAGAACTCCTGCTTAAGCAGGGGGCTGGATTAGAAGACCTCCAATTTCCCTTTCCAACTCTGTTATTCTGTGTGTCTCAACCTTAGCAACTTCAGGTTGTGTGGACTTCAGCTCCCAGTATTCCTCAGCCAAAAACTCTGTACAAAGGTTCACCCAATGGTGAATGAGGCAAGAGCTAGCTGGGTTCAGAATTGTATTCAATTTCAATTACACTCAGAATAGAGTTGGAAGAGACCTTGGAGGTCTTCTAGTCCAGCTTCCTGCTCAAGGTAAGAGTCCTTATATCATCACGTCAAATGGCTGTCCAGTCTTTTCTTAGAAGCCTCCAGTGATGAAGCACCTAGAACAGTGGTGACTAACTTTTTTGGGCTCCTGTGCCAAAAATTGTGTATGACGTGCATGCGCTCACATGCCAGCACCCAGAAGGAAGTGCTGCTCCATGCTTCCTGCGCATGCACGCACAATTCCCCCCTCCACCGCCCCTTACCTGCACTATGCCTCACAGCTGATTTTTGGCCGGTTTGAGGCCTTTTTCGGCCTCTCAGAGGCTTGAAAAAAAAAGCCTCTGCAGGCTTTGCAGACTGAATAATAAGGCCCATTTTGTCCCTTTTGGTATTACAAGAAGTGATGAAATAGGCCTATTATTCATCCTGAAAAGCCTGCAGAGGGTTTTTTTCAAACCTCTAGGAGGCCAGAAAAGTCCTCAAACCAGCTGAAAAATCAGCTGTGAGGAGCGTGCATGTGCAGTGAGGTAAGTTTGCCTGTGGCTCATGTGCTGGCACAAATGGCTCTGTGTGCCACCTGTGGCACGCGTGCCATAGATTCCCCATCACGGACCTAGAACTTCTGAAGGGAAGATGTTCCACTAGTTAATTGTCCTCACTCTTAGGAAGTTTCCCCTTACTTCTAGGTTGCTTCTCTCTTTGATTAGTTTCCACCCGTTGTTTTTTTCTTGCCTTCTGGGGCTTTGGAAAATAAATTAATTCTTTCTTCTTTGTGGCGGTCCCTCAAATGCTGGAATACTGCTATCATGTCATCCCCGAGTCCCTCTTTTCTCTAGACTAGCCAGTTCGGATCCCCAATACTTCTCTCTGCATAAAATAATAACATTTATCATATGATAAAGATTGTGAGTTCTCCTCCCAGATCACTTTTTGGAAAAGCCGCTTTAGCCTTGTTCTACAAATGATCGTACAGCTGAATAAAGATGGATTGAAAGTCTCTCCAAACAATGGTCACGAATCCTCTTAGTATGTACTACTCCACCCATAGGATTGTAATTGCCAGCAGCTTAATCGGAAATGCTTTTGTAGGTTACCTTCGTGACACACACGCACAATCTCAACAATTAATTAAAGTCTTTTTAAACTGTTCTGTAAACACACAACTCACCTGGCCAGATAGCAATCAACTGATCAACCCTGCGTTCTTCCCCTCCTGATGCGGCTTTTCATTTCTCTGTTGTCACTGGGGAAACTGGCATGCTCCAACCATCAAATATTTGCTAAACATGTTTTGGGCATCTGTGTAATCTCTCCAAAGGTGCATGATTAACTCAGGCCAAACCTGAGTTGTTAGTGCTCCTCTGTTGTCAGCACACCATGATCTGGAAGGAGATATAGATTGAGGCAAGTTTGCGATGATCTTACACAATTTAAGACTTTCAGAATTATACTCAATTACATCAGACAAATTTATGCTGGCTTCCCTTCTTCTCCCACAACTAACATACATGTGGCTTCAGGATTCATTTGAGGATTACCCAATGAGTTAATAGCTGTAGGTCTTCTGGGCTCCGATCTAAAACAGTGGTCGCCAACCAGTGGGCTGGGGATGACTGGTGGTCCGTAAGAAGATTTTGGTGGTCTGCAGAGAAATGTCACCCCCAAAGCAATTAATGTGGGGTGTGAAGGATGTGTGTCTGTTTATTTTCATGGTCATGATGTGCACTGAAGATGGTGTTTGATTTCGTTGTACGAGGTGCAATGACAATAAAGTAAACTAACTAACTAATCCAGGCTGCGCGGGAACACAAGGCTGCACTGCCCACATGGCCCGCGGGAACACAAGGCTTGTGTCACTTGCATTGCACACAACACGAGGTAGTGAGGGGAGGTGGGGAAAGAGCAGAGGGGGGAACTTGCCCCACTCACCCCATGTGCCAGGCCTGGCCACCAGGCTGCTTCTTTCTTCTGCTTTTGGCTGCACGCAAGGAAAGCAGCAAAAGTCTTTCTTTCTCTCCCCCAAACTCTGCCAGAAATGAGTCTTTGGGACCCTGCAAGACATCCTGCTCCAAGAGGTTGTGCCAGCATGAAAAGTCTCACAAAGACTCATTTCTGACATTCTTTGTGGAAGAGAAAGAAAGATTTCTGCTGCTTCTGCTGCTTTCCTTGCATGAAGCCAAAAGTCTCTCTCTCTCTCTCTCTCTCTCTCTCTCTCTCTCTCTCCCCCACCCCCTGAGAATGGAGCTGGAGACAGAATCCTGCAATCCCAAATAAACAATGATTGATTGGTAGGAAAAAGGTGTGGGGAATTTTCCTGCAGACTTTTTGGGGGATTTTCCCAGGGTCTCTGATCCACGGGATTTAAAATTATAAGTTTGGTGGTCCCTGAGGTCCAAAAGGTTGGCAACCTCTGATCTAAAGTACCACAGTCAATGGAAGGAGTTGGGGAAGGTGTTTCTCCAGGTATCTGGACTGGAGGCCAGGTGGCCATTTATGTCCAACTTAGCTAAAGTCTGAGCTAGTTGGAGGATGTCCCAAAGGTGCTTTTTTAAAGAGGCAACTGTTTTTTCTTTGAAGACCTTTTGCTTCTCATCCAAGAAGCTTCTTCAACTTCTGGATCACTGAGAATCTCCATAGATCGTTGGAGGATAGTTGAATTGAAGTCTATAGAGATTCTCAATCATCCAGCTTGTGGTTCTCCCAAAGGTGCCTTTTCAAAAGGCGAACTGGACTTCCTTGTTTTTCTTTCGCTTCTCATCCCAGAAGCTTCCTCAGCTCTGAACTGAATTGAAGTCCAACACATCTGAGAGGTCCGAAGCCTGAAAAGACGGTCCTATCACATGGAAAAGTTCATAATTCAATGACAGTCTAAATTGTCTGCTTTGATTAAAGAATAGAACACAATATTGTTTCGACTTGGGAATTACCTTTGGACTTTGTGCTTGAGGTGGAAAAAAATGGAACTTTGATTTTGAGTTTTGCTGATTAGATAGGCTCGATGTTATAGAGAGGGCTAGTATGTATTATTAGATAAAAGTTAAAAAAGAAGATGAGGTTTCATGTTATGATCTTATTCTACTGCATCAAAAGGTGTTGGAAGTCAGTGCTTTTTCCTTTCTTTTCCCCTTCTCCACCCTCCACTTTCTTCTCTTCCCCTTTCCCTCCCCTATTCCCCCATTATCTTCATTTTTTTTCTTTGTATTTCTCTATTTTACTTCTTGATAAACAAATACAAAGTCTGACCCGCCGACAATTCAGTGATACTTATCAATATTTATCCATTAGGATTTTAATGTTTGAATGCTGTAAGCCACCAGGGGTCCTTTTGATGTGAGCGGCAAAATAAATTTAATAAATGCATAAATACTTTGTAATCCATTTGATGTTCTCTTGGTTATCAATGAAACGTCCTGCATTAAAAAAAAGCGAGATTGTTACATTATAATTCCAAAACAGGGGCGTCCAATGTACATTGGCTTTGTTGAAGTCGGATACAAAGTCAGCCTCCTGCAGATATTAGGAAAATCTAACAGTGAAATAATGCAAGAAAAATGCAAGAAATAAAGAAGGAAGTTCACGAGTGGCCTTTGACTAAAAAAGTTCCTTTCTCTCTTACATCTGGCCACCGGTAACCTCTGCAAAATATTTGCCAGCTACAATTGCCAAAAAATGCCTTTAAAAAACAACCATGAATTTTCGCTGATAAATAACAGTGGTTAATTATCTCACATGCCCGTCCACAAACAATTTACAACAACTTCTGTTCTGAGAGATGGACGTTTTGCGCAAATCTTGGTTTCCTGTACAAAGGAATAATTCTGTAGTTTCTTTCCTATGTCCACTAAGCTTCTCGGGACTTCAGGGGACTTCTGAATTCTGAACAAATACATGCCATATTGCGCCATAAGCAAAGCCAGATACTGTATGGAGTTTCTGTAACCTTTGCAAGGGAATCTCGTGGGTGGCTCCCAGATTACAGTCTATGAAACTTGTCTGTAAGGACTAATCAACATACGGCTTAAATAGCATAAGCTACTGTTAGAAAAACAAAAGACTGATGAAATGGAAGAGAAGATACCAGGATTTATTTACTAAACAAAGGCTCTGATTTCCTCGACTAGCTGGAGTTTTGAGATGTTTAAAAAAAAAAAAAACTCAACGAGAAAAAGTGCATAAGATACATCAGCAGGTGGTCTGGAGCAAAAAAAAAATATTTAAGTAACTGCCTTGGTTATCTAAAGTAAGCTTTTTCAAACCTAGCAACTTTAAGACAGGTGGACTTCAAGTCCCAGAATTCCCCAGTTAGCATGCAGAAATAATATGTCAGACAGACATACAGAATAACAGAATAATAGAGTTGAGAGGGACCTTGGAGGTCTTCTAGTCCAACCCCCTGCTCAAGCTGGAAGCCTTATACCATTTCAGATAAATTGTTGTCCAATCACTTCTTTAAAACGTACAGTATTGCAGCATTCACAACTTCTGGAGACAAGTTGTTCAACTGGTTAATTGTTCTCCCAGTTAGTAATTTTCTCCTTAGTTCTTGGTTGCTTCTCTCCTTCATTAGTTTCCACCCATAGCTTCTTGTCCTGCCTTCAGGTGCTTTGGAGCATAGCTTGACTCCCTCTTCTTTGGGGCACCCCCTGAGAATTGGAAGGCTGCCATCATGTCCCCCACAGTCCTTCTTTTCATTAAATTAGCCATACCCAGTTTCTGCAACCATTCTTCATCTGTTTTAGCCTTCAGTCTCCTAATCCTCTTTGTTGCTCTTCTCTGCACTCTTTCTAAAGTCTCAACATCTTTTTTATATCATGGCAACCACTTGGATGCAATAGTCCAAGTGTGGACCGTTGCAAGGTATTAGTAACACTTCATGCGATTTTGATTCTATCCCTCTCTTAATGCAGCCTAGAACTGTGTTGGCTTTTTTGGCAGCTGCCACAACACTCCTGTCTCATATTGAAGTGATCATCCACTAGGACTCCATGATCCCTCTCACAGTTACTACTATGGAGCCAGGTACTGCAACAAACCTCTTCGTGCTGTCCATTGCCAATGAAAACATGGTGGTTCAACCTTAAATTATTGGTCTGAGATTTGTAAAGGTTTTGCCAAAACACTAGTTCGGCATCCCAAAATGCCTCAGTAAAGGATAAATTTATTTCCCGTGGAATGAGGGGACTTCGTTTAGATCAAAGTAAGTCTGGGCATGAAAATACCAAGCAATTTTATCCTGAAGCAAGCAAGGGGCCTCCTCCTTTTTGAAATTCGGACTTGAGAGGTTGCAAAATTTGGACCGAGCTTGAGAAAAACATGGAGAGGCAGCTTGGCTTTATGTTCCAATACTGTTACATTCTAATTTGTTTGGCAGCTTCTCACCAACCACTCCTCTTCATCCTTGCCCAGAGAACCCTGAGGAGATGTGATTCATGGAACATCGAAGGAACTGCCAGTCTCTTTGGCCTAGTTGTGGTGGTTCACAAACAAGGTATTCCAAAGCAACTCCCAAGACCAACCCACACAAATTTCCCAGAATGCAACCATCACCTTTGAGTGGGAAGTTCTGCGTCCCATCCCATCATCATGAGATTTCACATTGCCTTGATTCTCAGCTTTAGAAGTTGTGTCCTTCCTTCCTTCCTTCCTCCCTCCCTTCCTTCCTTTATCCATCCCATCTTTCTTTCTCTTTCTCTTCTTTCTCTGTCTTTCTTTTCTTCCTTCCTTCCTTCTCTCCTTCTTTCTTCCTCCTTCCTTCCTTTCTTCATTATATGCCAAGTGTGATTGGACACATAAGGAATTTGTCTCCTGTGCATATGCTCTCGGTGTACATGCAAGCAACCAGTGGTAAATCATGATCATAATCATAAAGTACAATCACCATAAATCATAAGATACAATACGCAGTGATAATCATAGGATACGAAATAAAAGCAATCAACATCAATCATAAGATACAAACAACAAAGTGATAGTTATAAGATGCTAAAGGAATAGGTAATAGGAAAGACGAGAAGGGTAATAGTTAGCTAATACAGCCCTACTATGTGGTTTGACATGGTTTGCTTGGGAATGGAGATTCCTTGCCTTAATATTCATGTTTGTAAGTTGCTTGTTGGCAAAAACTGAAGAAAAAGCTAATTAAACTTTTTTCTGAGGATTAATCCTCACTGCAAACTGGGCACTGGTTTATTGGGATTCTGGGTTACCATAATTTGTTCTAGCTGCTTTGTGAAATGTTTGTGAGGTTAGGCCAAGGGAGAAGTGACATATACATAAATTTAAGTCCGTTCCATTAAACTTAGTAGCAACTCTCAAATGACTAGCTTTCCTTTCCTTTCTTTAACTGATGTCCTAACGAAGAGAACTTTTGAACTCCCTGACCTTGAATTAAACTACAAGGATGAACCCTGAAGGTCAGAATGTTTATCTGTTGGTTTCAAGTGTCCTTTGACACCAAAATGTAATTAAGGAGACCACCGTTTTCATGTCAGAGAGTTCCAGATTAATGCAGAAATGACACAGTGAGAGTTGCTTAACCTTCTTTGAAATGAACATTTTTACATTTTTTCCTTTAAGCCTATGTTGGTCACAATGATGAAACCATTTAAAGAGAAAAGGTCATGGCAGATGTGTGAATTTTACATGCAGCTCAGGGTATAAAAATCTCCAGTAAAAAGTGGTGTGTCTTGTGCTAAAATTTTAAAAAAGCAATGGTGGAATTCAGTCAAAATAATTTATTTGGAAGCTCTAATAAATCTTTATTTTTTCCCTTTTACTGGACATTGAACAAAGACTGAGAATATGCACTTTCCAAAAAGAAAACAGAAAAAGAAGATTTTGGATTTTGTTTTGATTTCCCCCAAATTAGCTTTCCACGACCAACGATGAAAAACAGGAGACAAAAATTATCCTGACTCTGTCTGAACTGAATCTTTGGAATGTCAATCAATCAGCCAATCAATCAACAAACAGACCAGCATTGATGATGTTACCTAGATGGGTCATGAAATGTCTGCAAGAAAACCACCAAGCTCAAAAAGCACCAAGGATCCTTCATTTCAACCCTGAGCTACAAATAGTTCTCCTTTATCAACAAATCAACAAACAGTAAAGAAAGAAAACATGACACCAATCCACCATTCTCTTTTTTTTCCATTTGAAAAAGTGGGTTGTCTTCTTTACATACACCGTCAAAAAAAAAATTGCTAAGTTATTCAGAAGACCCAAGGCTATTCCTGGGTGTCTTGTGCTTTCTTTCAATCAAACAGCCTCGATAAAATACTGCTAGAAATAAATACTCAATGAATGATCAACAGTCTGCTGGCAAAAATAGACAGTATGCAAATAGGAAGATAAATTATTCTTTATGAATGATTAGCCAGGATTGCGCTTGCTACCAGCGAAGGAACACCTGATTTACATTTCTGTTTACTGGAAATCACCCACTTACTGATGTCCTCGCACGATATGGAATGAAGCACCAACATCTGACTCAATTATTTCCTAAATTCATCACAAAACTACATTAAGCATCTTATATACCATGTAATTGTCTGCAATGAATGCTGTTAAGACAGTAATTGTGTCATCACAAGTTAATTTATTTTCAGCAAGCCTGAGCAACACAGATATTAATCTCCTGGAGTACAAAAACTGTTGTTCAGGGTGAATTCATTTGTTTCTCCTGATATGAAAACAAGTTCCCTTTCGGGGTCTGTTCACATCAATTGCTAACTCATCACCTGGAGAAGCTGTCAGAGATCCCTTAGGTGGGAGCTTCCCTTCGACAGCCAATAGGCCAGGAATAACCTGTTTTCTCTTTTGTGGGCTTTGGATTTACCATGGGGTCTCTCTCTCTCTCTCTCTCTCTCTCTCTCTCTCTCTCTCAGCAGCATCCCTACTACGATGGGAGAGAAATTAGCTGACTTCCTTTTGTGCTGTTTGAGGCTGGAATGGGACAATTTGCCACAGCCAACTCACCACAGCCATCTCTATTAAAAATATGAGGGCTTATTTTTCTCTCCTTTCTCCCAATTTTCCATTTTTGTAGTTGGTTGATTATGTGACAAACCCTAATATTTCTGGTAGAGTTGCCTAATGCAGTCAATTAATGTCTATGGAGATGCTCCATCCTCCAGGTCATGGTTGTCCCAAAAGCGCTTTTTCAAGAGGCAACTGGACTTTCTTGGTTTTTCTTTGAAGACGTTTCACTTCTCATCCAACAAACTTCTTCAGTGTTTCTCTCTCTGTGTCTCCTCTCTCTTTCTCTTCTCTCTCTTCTCTCTCTCTCTCCCTCCCCCCTCTCTCCCTCATATATTATTATCTACTGATAAAAGAGTCTATGGAGATTCTCAGTTCTTTGGTCCCAAAGGTGCTTTTTCAAGAGGCAACTGGACTTTCTTTGATTTTCTTTGAAGACCTTCCACTTCTCATCCAAGAAGCTTCTTCAGCTTTGACTGGATGGTGGGGAATGGAAGGATTTATACTCCTTGTAGACAGTTGGTCATTTGCATCCTTTTAGAGAGCCATTGAGGACACTTGGAGAGTGTCCTGTGGAGGACCTGTGTCATCAGGTTCACCTGGGTGGTGCAAATTGGTGTGGAGCCTTCTTGGAACTGTTGAAAGGTTTGCGTTGTAGAGTCAATTAAGCATTATATTGTGCTTATTCCCCCACCCCACCCCTGAATGTAGGATTATGAATCCAAGGAAAATGGGAAATCTCATATTAGGATGAATGATTAGCCATTCTTACATTAACTATACCAGTTAATCCAATTTTACTCTAATTTCTTTGAACTAATCCTGAGTTGAAAGAGCATAGTAAAGCCAACCACATAAGATATATTACAACATTACCTAGGCTAAAATGCTGCTGCCTGTTTTGCAATTCCTAGAAATTCAGCCTTGTACAAAAATAGGCAGCTGTATTGGCAGAACTCAAGTAAAGAATGAAGAAAGTCGTTTTTCAGAGGAAGCACTTTTAAGATGGAAACACTTCCTAATACGCGATCCACCTAGGCTGTGTGTGTTTTTTTACTGTTTACCTTCCTGTGTTAATTACAAGATGCAATTAGGAAATACTGTAAATGCCAAAGCAAAATTACTTCTGCAAGGAGATAAAATTAGAGCTTCAGTGATACAATTTTGGCTCAGTGCAGCTTGGTAGATGATAGAAGCTCTGCCTTCTTCCCTCTCATCCCATTCCTCCATCATTTTTCCATCACCCTCACTAGCAGCTAACTTCTCATCAGCCAGGAGTCCCACTAAATATACAAATAAATGGAGATTGCAAAAAGAGGGCCTTGAAGGGGTTCAAACCACCCCATTTCCCCACATAGCTCAGTCCTCTGTGCTTGTTTTTTTTTCTTTGCTCTGGTGACTCTTCGCAATGAGAGAATAGTCTTGTAATAATCTTGAGAGTCCATGACAAAGTAAGATCGGTAAGATTGCTTTGGATGGATTATGTAGACTCTACGCAAAGAAGTAATGCAAGGTAGGAAGATATGGAGAGACCTAGCCCATAGAATCATCAAGAGTTGGATGCAACTGAATGGATAACATCATTGCCCACATATCGTCATGTTGACTCTTAGTGACCAGGAAGATAAAAACTTCTCCAGGCCTTTCAGGGCCATCTAGACTTCTCCTAGCCATCTTCTCTTTCTTTCCATCTATCCCAGCGTTATAGACTCTCAAGAATGGTGAAAGAGTAGAAGATGAAAAATGGCTGCTAGCCATAATGATGTTTTCCCATTTGGCAAATACATGAAAACCTCAGAAGGTGGGATACATGACGAAGCAAGAATTTTCACAGTATTTCCTTTAGAACAATTATTAAGTTGATAATTAGTTGACTTGGTTTCTTCCTGGGTACCTCAGAAACCTAAATCTATCTAGGGAGATGGAGCTTCCTTAGGGAAGGAGCCCAGTGGAGTCAATTCAGACCTCAGGCAATGGACAGTAAAGGATATAAACTTTGGAAATAATTAATGATTTTGTATCATCTGAAGATGATTAATAGTCAAACTGTACCTATGTATTTTAGGACTGTATACCCAATTCCTAGCTTCTGCCAAAAAATCTCATTTTCAGGACAAGTACAAATATGTTTCCCTTCTTGCACATGATACAATTTGGAGCTCATATACCTTATAAATAGAGTGTAAGTAATGCTAAATAATGTTCAGACATGACTGCTATCAGCTTCTCTTCATCCTGTCAAAAAACAATCTTTTCTTCGCCCACGTCTTGTTGTTTGCTTCAGTGAGGTTAAAGAAACAGTCAAGCAGGAACCTTCAACTTTGGTGTAACCTCCAGGACTTTTCTTTGGCCTAAGGACCACCAATCCATGACCATCTACTGACCTTGCCATGAGCAACGGAAAAGAATTTAATCTGAAATGACTTAAATGGGACAAGCAGCAATGGCTAGGAGAATTCCCGAATCAGACCTTTGGTTTTTTTTCAGGCTTCTGTCTCAAGGGGAAAGCTTTCATTCCAGAATGATAAGATTAGCTACACTTTCTTACGGTGTTATTCTCCCACTTCTACCCGCCACCTAAGCCAGGGACTTTAATTTGGGTTCCACAGTTGCTTGGTGATGTCTTCATCAACCATTTGAAAAAAGCTCTGGGTCAGGAGCTCGGAGATTTGAATATATAATTTGGTTAATTGACTCAAGTGTCCCTTTTGACCATAGTCAATTTCCACTAATTAGAAATAAGGATCATTAGCTAATGTGTGTAGAGTGGCGAGAAGAAACACAGCGCAGGAAGTATGGTACACTCGGTACTTAAGATATGATTGGTTTTTTTGAGATGGAGTGAGTTCAGAGCAGCACTCATACTATTAAGCCACATGAAGCTGATGATTCAGGTTGTAGATGTTGGAGAATGACCACAAGGTGTTGGAGAAGACAGCTGCAGGCCTGCCCTACTGACACTAAGCTACCCTGCTGTCTTCAATTGTCTACCCAGTAAACATTCCCATGTGGTAAAAAGGTGGTGTTGGTGGTAATTTGTTCACCAAGCTTGCTGTGTAGCTTTCAAATGTTTCATCACCAGTCTAGGTAGCATTGTCAGCAGGACTTTAAGCATCTTGGTTCAGGTTTCCTCCAGTTATATGAACTTCTGTGGCCATGTGGTTGGTTTGTCACATACTTAGTGGTCATATCATACAAAGGTGAGCTGGTGAAGAGGTGGTTGGTGCTGTCATTGGTTGGTTGCTTGATTGATCCCCTCTTACAAGCTTGTAGGCCAGTTTCAAATTGATGGGTTTATTGATTGATCTGTTTGTTGAGTACCAGGCTTCGATGAATTCATGTGCATGGTGTGTGTGGGTACCATCTTCCTCTTTACTATGGAAATCCTAATTGGTCAGTGCTTTAAATCCCCTCAACCATTGTTCTCTCTTTCCTCTACTCACAAATGTTCTCAATTCTCCTGTAAATCGGTTTCAGAGTTTGTTTAGATTTCAACTGGAGGTGGTTTCTCTCCATCTTTATGAAAGCTAAAGCATTGCTGATCTGTAAGTGTGAGCGTCTTACCTAAACTCTACCGGTTGGGACTGTTCCCTCTAAGAAATAAGAGAAGGGTGGAAAACCAGCTCTAATTGACCCCATCTCCAAGAATGAAGACCAAGAATGAAGAAGAAAACGAACGAAGAAAAAAATGAAGCAGCATCAAATGATGGCCTCTTTTCCTGGCTGCCAGCAAACCAGAATAAACCTGGTCAAGCCACAGGGGGCCTATTGCGTGGAAGTGGAGTTTAGCTTTTGAGATTTGCAACCATGACAAATCTTAAGTTTCAGAATCTTGGCCTGCCAAGATGAGTCATGTTTGTGTACTACCAATCTCTTGAGAGGACTAAATCCAGAGGGAAGACCTCTGAGTGATATTTCAAGCAACATGTCAAGGCAAAGGGCGGCTCTCTTTTTTAGCAAAAACTCATCTGTCTCTGACTCTCTGTTGCATCATCAGGCTGCCTTTCTCTGCCTAGTGAAAAGCACCATTAATGTTATTTGGGTGTGTGCCTTGCTCTGTTTCCTTATATTCCTTACAAAATAACTCCACTTTCCCACTCTTCTCTGAGTAGTTTCCAGCCATCTGGAAAAAGAAGCAATGATCATAGAAATGACCATTTACACAAGGAGTCCTAGCATGTCAGTCGAAGAATTGTGACATTTTCTCACAGCGACTTGAGGAGCCTTTCAAATGCTTAACACACACACACACACACACACACACACACACCCAATCAGAGGGAAAATAAAATGGACAAGTAGTACTAAGTAGTAAAATAATAAGTAGTAATGAGTAGCGGTTAGTAGCGGTAAGATAAGAGTAAAAGAGACCATTTGGGTTTAGGCACCAGGCTAGAAAGCTAGATATTGTGAGTTCTAATCCTGCCTTAGGCACGAAAACCATCTGGGTGACTTTGGGCCAATTACCAGGAGATGGTGAGTTCTAGTCCCACCTTAGGCATGAAAGCTGGCTGGGTGCTTTTGGGTCAATCACCAGGAGACAGTTGGTTCTAGTCTCACTTTAAGCATGAAAGTTGACTGTGTGACTTTGGGCCAATCACCAGGAGACCATGAGCTCTAGCCCCGCCTTAGCCATGAAAACTGATTGGGTGATTTGGGGACAATCACCAGGAGACAGTGAGTTCTAGCTTTGCCTTAGGCATGAAAGCCAGCTGGGTGACTTTGAGCCACTCCCTCTCTCTCAGGGTTGTTGTTGTTGGGAAAACAAGAGGATGTTTGCCATCTTGAGTTATTTGTAAAAAGAAAGGGAAGGAAATAAATAAAACAAAATAATCTCATTGAAAAATAGATCTCATAACTTGGCCTTAGTTGGCCAGGAACAGGGGTCAAAAGATAACTATGTTTTGAATCATATTTCTAGGGGTCTGGGAGTTGGTAGTCTTCCTCCCAGATGCATTCACATTTTTTTCTGACCTAAGAAGAGTTAGTAACAAAGGGAAACTCACTTTCTACAATGCCAGATTGCTCTTTGGATCTCCAGAATCTGGAGGGAGGTAAGTTGACTTAGGCTGTCAATGGTCAGTATGAACAGTTTCAGGTCATTGGCTAACTCTTGCTCAATCTCCTGATCATTTTAAAAGGTCAAGTGGTCTCTTAAAGTGGATGTTTTCCTCCAGTTATGTACTTTCAGTGCTGTGCTTCTTAGAAGTAATTTCAGCCGGTGATTTATTAAGAGGAGGGTGGAGTCTAGCTTCTGTTGCAATTCTCGAAAAGTTGATAATAAATCTGATTCTTATCATAGGCGAGAGTTATTTGTTTAATCCTAGATCGTTCTGAAGTTAACTAATCAAATGTAAACCTATATTCTTCAAATTACTTTTAATCCAGGCGAGTTTGGAACATAGAATTGCGAGTCAAAAGCATGACAGAGAAGTTTCTTTTTCTTTCTCTCTCTTTTTCTTTCTTTCTTTTCTCTCTCTCTTTTTTTTCTCTTTCTTTCTGTCTTTCTTTCTTTCTCATACACTTCCACATTAATAAATGTTCTTTTAATAAGAACAGAGGCTAAGAGTAGAGAAAAAAGCCAAAGTTTAGATGTTTTAAAACCACGTTGTCTGGGCTCATTTGTGTCAGCCTTTATAAAACCTTTACGGAGCTACAGAAGTTTGCTCGGGTTTACTGGTCGAAAGAAAGCTAGTGTTACAGGCCTGTTCAACTTTAATATTGGAATCAGCATCTGGAAAAAGAAGTGGCAGATAAAGAGGAGAAGATGAAAACGAACTCCTTCATTTAAAAGGCTGTAATCATATATTCAGAAGTCGTCCAGGTAATTCATTCAAGGTTGGCCTCTTGGCAACTGCTTATTTTGGGGTCAACCACAACAACTTCAGTGGGATTTCCTTCCAACTAGTACCTATTACAACATGCTGTAACATTACTTTATTACCTAATACTGTTTTCAATCAATGGCTTGTTTAAAAAGCTTTTCTAAACCAGAACTGGTATTGCCATGCTCTTAGTTACCCAAACAAGCAAGTTATGTCAAAAAGTCAATACACTTGTCACGATGCCATTCTGCAACAGAGGTTTGATCAAAGGAAAAGGATGAAGAACATTATTCATGTGATTTGTGGAAGGGTGTCATGCCAGTTTTATTGCCAGTGACACCTGTGCCTGATTACTTTCAATTCAAAATAACAGAGCTGGAAGGGACCTTGTAGGTCATCTAGTCCAACTCCCCACTCAAGCAGGAGACCCTACACCATTTCTGACAGATGGAAGGTCAACAGTTCTGGAGGTCCCCTCACCAGATGCTCCATTGTCACTGAAGAACAGAGCTAGGAAATCAACTCACCAGCCGGTATGAAACTTTGGTATTCATGGCCAAAGAAAACGCAACAGCACACCACTTGATATAGAAGTGTAATAAAACTCCCTTCCTCCACGTGGTGTATATTTGCACAGAAAGAAGGAGGAAAACGGGAAACAAGAAAGCCAAAAAAGGATTAGCTTAGAAGCCTTCAAAGCAAACATTACCCATCGATCATTTGGGTACTAACTTGAATGTCATACAGACAAGAATGTGATGAAAAAGTTTACAGTCAACACAACCTCCCAGACCAAAACCAAAAAAAAGAAGGTGTTTTACTATCCGTTCCACACAAGGTTGGCAACCGTCTATCTCCCACTCACGCTGACATTTTAACCAAGTCTCTGTCAACCATATTAAACAATATTCCAAGCTGTGAGTTATTAAGCGTGGGTTATTAATGTGACCGCAGCAATTAAAGGGAAGTTAGAGAATAAAAATCAGCATTCTGTATGGTGTACAAGCCACTTTCCCCTGCAACACAGAGAGCCTTCAAGTCAAAAGCGTGTGAAAACCGTATCAGAAATGGGAAAGATTCATCCAATCTGTTCATTGCCCAACTCCTTTCCATCCTTCCTTGCCTCCCTACAACACACACACCCCGGGATGAGAGAGAAATTTATTCCATTCCATCAGAAGGGCTGTGAGAATTACTATATTCTGTATTCCATGATACACTTTCCAGCTGTTTTATTTTTAAAAATAAAAAATACAAATGTACACTTCCTAGTAAAGATGCAGCTTTGGGGGAAACTGCTACAGAATGTGTTGCAGTGAGAATTCTGTATTTATTTATTATGTTTTTAATCCCAGTTTTATTATTTTATAGGTAATTCAAGGTGACAATGAAAGATAATATTTCTCCCTCCTCCTGTTTTCCCCACAACAACAATCCTATGAGGTGAATTGGTCTGAGGGAAAAGGACTGGTCCAAAATCACCCAGTCGACTTTCGTGCCTCGTGTGGAACTAGAACTCACTGTCTCCTGGTGATTGGTCCAAGGTTACCCAGCCAGTTTTCATGCCTAAAGCAGGATTAGAACTCATACTCTCCTGGTTTCTAAGCCAGCACTGGAACCGCTATGCCAAACTGACTGTTATTCATTCATTCAGTCATTCATCATTCATTCATTCCTGGAAACTGTAAATTAGAAAAAGTACTTTACATTTTCTGTTTTTTCCCCTACACATTTGATTTTATCTTCTTTTTCCTCCTCCTCCTCCTTCTCCTCCTCCTCTTCCTCCTCCTCGTCTTCCTCTCTTTTCTTCTTTCATTTCTTTATTCCCAATATCAGTTTGTTGGGTTTTTTTAATTCCTTTTTTGAAATGTAAATAAAGTTATATTAAGGAAGTAGAAAAAAGTAGGGGCCGAAGATATGAATCCACACATACCCTTCTGAATTCACAGCCTGATGAAATGTTGCATGTCTTAAATTTAGGGACTGCTCCCTCCATCCACCCAACAGTCACATTAGAACGGTGCAAGCATCTCTGCTCACATTGTACGGCATGGTGCAATTTCCTTCTTCAGAGTGGAAGAGAGCAACCCTCGTCTCTTTCATCCAAAGTGCTTCTCATCAGAAGGAGGTAGATTAAAAATCAACATCCGGAATAAATAACGTCAATATATAACATCAATAGATGCCAGATCCCAACATGGGCTTCACTTCATTCTTCACACAGGCAAATTGTAAACCTCTCAATGAGAAGGTGGATTATGGGAAATGCTGACGCCTTTCTTTCAATGGCTTGCTGTTACAATAAGCTATTTTTATCGTTGGAGTGATTCCACTTTAGAAAATGATGGATGGGGATAACAGCTCTTGAGTTCTAATGAAAGGAAGTCTGAAATGGCTCCAGCTGATATTACAGCTCTTTAAACAGATGAAACAACAACAAATAATATTACAAGAGGAGGATAAGAGAGAGGGGAAGGGCGAAGGGCAAAAAAAAATATATTGTAGAAAAACCTTAGCATAACCTCAGGTCTACAACTGGTGGCACAAGGCGATGAAGTATTTTATCATTGGCTTTAAAAATACCCATCAACCACAGGATACAGGTAGACTTTGACTTATGATCCCAATGGAAATCCAAATTTCCCACGCTAAGGAAGACAGTCGTTCAGCGAGTTTAGCTCCCATTTTACGACCTTTCAGATTCCCAAAGATCAGCTTCTCCTCGTATGCAAAGCTTTTCAGAAAAGGACTCATGTGGGTTGCATATTACTTATGTATTTATTATTTTTTATTCATCGACTGTGCTTTGCCGATCTCAAGTCTCTCAGCAGCTAACAAGATATGAAAATACAATAAAGTCAAACAAGCCTTAAATGTTCACTACAAGAAAGCTTTTCCCCTTCTGCCAACTGGTAACATATTTGCATTTTTTAGTACTTTCTCATACTCTCCTTTTTTGAAGTACCCTCCCCTTGGGAATAACTTCAGATGGCTGGCTTTTTCTGATTAAAGGACCGCAATAAATATATTTCAGGGTAGGTTCAACCTTCACTGAAGAGGTCTCAGTCAAATCAACTATACAGGAAGCACCCTGGAAGAAGAAGAAGAAGAAGAAGAAGAAGAAGAAGAAGAAGAAGAAGAAGAAGAAGAAGGAGGAGGAGGAGGAGGAGGAGGAGGAGGAGGAGGAGG
>NW_020769373.1:3932327-3945283 GCF_900518735.1 Pseudonaja textilis | reverse complement strand
GAGGAGGAGGAGGAGGAGGAGGAGGAGGAGGAGGAGGAGGATTGTGAAACTCCATCATTCTATATGTCATATATATTTGTGTGTGTGTGTGTGTGTGTGTGTGTATGCACATATGAATACTCACATGGGGAGTTATAGCAGCTCTCAAAAGGAAAACAGAAACATAAGAAAGAGAAAACATTGGAATAATGGCAATTTTGAAGAAACAGCCCAAGACAACCATCCTTAAAAAATTTTAACTCATGAGTAATTTATCTTCTCTGAACTTGAGATGGTCCAGAAGCCCTAAACGATGATGAACTATTTTACTACCTCACTCAAAGAGTAGTTTTATGGTGGAGGGATTCCTTGGTGGATGAAAGGAGTTGCAGACAGTTCCATTTGTTGGACATTGATCAAACAGGTATCTATCTGTAGATCATGGCCCATTAATCACTCCACCCACCCATTATCAGTTTCGCCAGCAGAATATGCAAATGGGGTGGCTGTCATTGATAAGAGCAAATGGAATTTATCCTTCAGCTGAGTCCATCTGGAAGGAGTGATACCATCTTCCCTAAGAGAGTAGGCTGTAGAGATAAATTCTTCACTTGTGTAATGCCAGCCTATTGACAGATTCCGCCACCCCCCCAAAAAAAGAAATAACACTCAAGTACAATTGAATTAAACCTCTCTAAAGGGGAACTGGAGTTGCAGACTCTCATTCAACTGGCTGAACCCCCAGAAGAAAAACCTTTGTTCCAGCGATGGGATTCAAAAAAATTTAAGACCAGTTCTGTGGGCGTGGCTTGGTGGGTGTGGCAGGGGAAGGATACTATAAAATCTCCATTCCCTCCCCATTCCTGGAGGAAGGTTACTGCAAAATCCCCCTTCCCTCCCCACCCCACTAACCTGCTTTTCAGCTCCGTTCTCCTGTGCAAGGCAGCCAAAGAAGACTCAGCCGATCAATTGGGACTCGGAGGCAGAGAATAGATGGGGGCAGGGCCAGCCAGAGGTGGCATTTGCCGGTTCACCAAACTATTCAAACTTTCTGCTACCAGTTCTACAGAACTGGTCAGAACCAGCTGAATACCACCTCTGTTTGCTCCTTTCTTTCTATAGCAGAGATGTCAAACTCAAAGTCTAGAGGCCGGATGCAGCCTGCGGGGTACTTATATCTGGCCCATGGGGTAAATAGTGAAGGACTGACCCACGGTGCCTTTGCCAGTGAAAATAGAGCTTGGGGGTGCCACTCGCAACCCCCCTGAGCTCCATTTTCGCTAGCAGAGGGTTGTGGGAGGCCATTCCAGCCAAAAACAGAGCCCAGGAGCCCATTTTCTTTGGAAGAGTTCTTGAGCCACCACAGGCGCCCCTGACCCAAGTGACATCACACTGGCCATGCCCCCCCGGGGGGCCCCCAAGGTCAAACACAACCCTGATGCGACCCTCAATGAAATTGAGTTCAACACCCCTGTTCTACAGCCACAAAATAGACTGAGGACCTCAAATACAAAGCCAGGACTTCTTGTTTTCAATAAAATCTGTTCTAATTATTCTGGAAAAACCAACTCCTTCCAGGTCCGGGCCCATCTGCGGAATATTTGCCTCATGGCAAGTGATAGAAGGCATTTCTCGGAAAGCTCAGGGGTAAATGTTCTCCATCCCAGATGGTTCCCCTTTGGTCCTATGAATAAGAAAATAATTCTCATGAGTGGAAAAACATGGGCCTTGTTGGAACAGCGAAATTTTTCATTTACGTCTACCCTTCCTCCAGAACCGCTGGCACAGAATCACTTGCAATGATTAAGAATGCCTTCAAAGGATGCCTTGGACCTTGGTGAATTGTTGCCAGCTGTGCTTTCCCAAATAGCATGGTTGGTGAGGGTGAAAGGAAGGACAGGAGGAGCGGGGGAACAAAAGTTGGAGGTGCTGGAATGGTTTTTGGCACCACCGGAGCAGGGAGTCATGGGAAGGAGCTCAAAAACTAGATTTTTTGTCTGCAAGGAGTTCATTATTTGTGTATCCCCAAAATTTTGTTTTGTTGCAGACTCATCAGACAAAGATAATTTTAATCAGGGAGGCGATTGTTTATTTTATGTCTCTAATCTATTCACAGGGGAAGACCCAAAAGATGATTGCCTCGGTGTGGCACTGGAGGTTTTCAAGAAAAGATTGGACAACCAAATTGAAATGAGGACTCCTGCTTTGTGCAGAGAGTTGGACTAGAAATCTTTCATGGTCTTTTCTCTGACTTCCTGAAAACATCTAATTCCCACCCTTATAACTACTTACTCCACAAAAAAAGTCACTTAGTTGCCTCTTCCAACCTTCCAGAAGATCACAAAATTGAGATGCATCTCCTATCCCCACAAACATCTTCCAGTTGCTCAAATCAACTATGAAATTCAGTTAATTCTGTGAAAACAATTGGCTAAAGGTATAGGATACATTAAGCTCATCTCCAAACATTCATACTAGGAGACATTTGGTATTAGGATGGAATACAGCCTGTGAACCAGATTCCTACCTTGGATGGTTGGAGATCAACACAGATTGGGAGTCTTAATTGCCTACCAGCATTTTAGAATTTGGAAAATCAGTGAGAGGCCCCAGTATGGTATAAAGGAGACATCACAGACCAATTTCACTGGATGCCCAACTGCCTGACTTCAGAACATTTCTCTAGGTATCGATTCCAAGAACGACCAGCTGAAACCCCCAGATTCCATCAGCCAAAAACTGAAGTTGAAATGAAGGAGAGAGCAATAAATATCTTCACTGGTCTGTTCATCTCAAGCAAATTAGTTTCTCCAAGTCTTGGGAAGTACAAAGAGAGGGACACTTAGAAGTAATTGCTCAAAAGCTAGTTGGCAAGAGGTACATCACCCAGGACATTGAAGAATGGAAGTAAATGGGAATAAATGTACACATTAAATCCCCCCTCCCTTCAGACTCATTCTGGATGCTCTGTCCAGCCAGGCTTCCCAGCTTCAAGTAATCTTTCACTGTCAACATATGCCAAGAAATGGATTCAATTAAGATTAGCAGCCTCGGGGCTGGGGTAGGGTACGTAGATGTGTGTGCATGGAAAGAGGACCCAACATCCCTGTCGGTGACCCATAAGAGCTAAGGATAACCTAATTATAATGGATCATCAGGTAAATCTCGAGTCCAGTTCAAAAGATAAGCAAAGCTAATGGCTCTTCCTGAGGGTGGACGCCAGGTCTCTGGTGCTGTGACCCTGTGAGCTCTTGTAGCGGCTTAGAACTTTTGTTTGAAAGTGTGAGGTTGGAAGGGCAGCCCAGAGATCAATACATCATTTTTAAGGTAATGGCCAATTCAGCCACCAGAAAAGCAAGGGTCAGGATTGATGGTGGCCTCCTTTGAACTTTGCCATTTGCATTTTGTGAATATGGGATGAAAGGCTCCAGGAACTGACGGTGTTTTACATGTGCAGGATCAAATATAGTCTGAATTAATGGGATTTAACCAAGCCTGGCTATCAAGAGAACTCAAAACAAAGTACGGTTGATCTGGAGTTGCCTCTAATATGACTCAAATGTAATCATGGTTCTAGATTCTGTCTATATAACTTGAGACATTTCTATATTTTATTTTGTTTTATTTTTCAAAAGGACAGTTCTCCATTGTCTCACTGCACATAAATCATAGAATAAAACAGTTGGAAGGGACCACAGAGATCTTCTTCCCCTGTTCTAGCAGGAGACCCGATACCAGTGGTGGCTAACCTTTTTTTTTGGCAACCTCCTGTGCCAAAAATTGTGCGTGCATGCCAGCACCCAGAAGGCACTGTGCATACCACATGCATGCGCAATCCCCCTGCTGCCACCCCCTTACCTACACTGTGACTCCCAGCTGATTTTCGGCCTATTTGAGACCTTTTTCAGCCTCCCAGAGACTTGAGGAAAAGGGCCTGTTTCATCACTTCCTGTATTTCCGGAAATACAGGAAGTGAAAAAATGGGCCTATTTTTCGGCCTGCAAAGGCTTCCCTCAAGCCTCTGAGAGGCCGAAAATCAGCTGGGAGGCGTGTGCATGTGCAGTGAGGTAAGTTTGCCTGTGGTTCATGTGCCAGCACAAATGGTTCTGCATGCCACCTGTGTCACACATACCATAGGTTCACCATCACGGCCCTATACCATTTCAGATATGTGATGGTCCAATCTCTTCTTCAAAACCTCCAGTATTGGAGCACCCACAATTTCTGAAGGTACAATATAGAATCGCAATGGTTGGTTGGTTGGTTGGTTGGTTGATTTGAACAATTTAAAGAGATGAGGCACAAAGTCAAGAAAGCTGAGAACAGCGTTGGAAGGAAGTCCAAAGGAAATCTGTAGGTCAAAACACAAAAGAGTAACAGGCAGTCCGGTTGTGACACTGTTGATGTCTGGGAATCCGCGAAGAAGTAGCATGACAGCACCCAGCTGTCTTTCAAGCATGAACTATCAAAGTGGTTCCTAAGGCTCAGCTGCAGGCTACAAAAGGTCCTTGAAGAGCTCCTGAGAAAGAGGAGCTATGGTAAAAGGCTAAGGCCTAGGGCTTTTATTCATTGGGACATCCACATTTGGTATTTAAATGGACTCCAGTTTGCTTGCCAGTCAGCTGAGCCTGTATCCTGAGCCTGTCCTATGTTGGATTCAGTAGGGGTCTTTTTTTACAAGGAAAAAAGGATGGTTTTGAACAGCTGGACCCAACAGTGAACCCAACCCCTTATAATGAATTCATTTGTATGTGAGGAACTCCACCAATAGGAGATAAGGTAAAGGTAAAGATTCCCCTCGCACATACATGCTAGTCGTTTCCATCTCCAGGGGGTGGTGCTCATCTCCGTTACAAAGCCGAAGAGCCAACACTGTCCGAAGATGTCTCTATGGTTATGTGGCCAGCATGGCTAAATGCCAAAGGCGCATGGAACATTGTTCCCTTCCCACCAAAGGGGTCCCTATTTTTCTACTTGCATTTTTACATGTTTTCGAACTGCTAGGTTGGCAGAAGCTGGGACAAGTAATGGGAGCTCCCTCCATTACGCAGCGCTAGGGATTCGAATTGCCAAATTGCCGACCTTTCTGATCGACAAGCTCAGCGTCTTAGCCACTGAGCAATCACGTCCCTCAGCAGATAAATATACATATATTACTTAATGGTCAACTGTATAAGTACGATTGCCTCTCTTGGACCGGACATTGGGCAAAAGTCTTATCAGGACCATTATATTAAACAACATATTTCATGTTGTTCAGAACTTAAAAATCACATATAACATGGCCCTTTATTTGTGTAAAATCGTTCAGTTGAGATCCACATATGTGGGTCTGATTGGGGTAAATTGTAGGGGTGACTCAGAGACATGATATTATATTCCTTATTTCATTCTTTTCATCTTATTGTATTCCATTGTTACATATGGTTTTATTGTGTAATGCTTTATGTTTTGTTCTGCATTTTGATATGGGCTACAGGCTAATGAGCAATAAAGTTTTTACAAGAAAAATGAAATTTTCCATATCCGGAAGAGATAAGGCAGACAACTTGGTATATCTGCATCTAAGCCCCCACTTTGAATTAACGTCCCAACTAGAATACTGTTCTGAACATGGCTTAGCTTCAGGCAAAAATTCCTACCTAACAAAACTTCAAATTTCTACCATCTGGGATATAATTCTATACTGCCTTGCTGCAAAGTTTCATCCATCAGGACTTTATATTCTGTATATTCTTTATATTCTGTAAATTGGGTATGGCTAGTCTAAGAAAAGAAGGACCAGGAGTGACATGATAGTAGTGTTCCAATATTTAAAGGGTTGCCACAAAGAAGAGGAGGGTCAACCTATTTTCCAAAGCACCTGAAGGCATGAAGGCAGGACAAGAAGCAATGGATGGAAATTAATCAAGGAGAGAAGCAACCTAAAACTAAGGAGAAGTTATAACAGTTTATCAGTGGAATGGCTTGTCTCCAGAAGTTCTGGGTGTTCCAACTCTGGAGGTTTTCAAGAAGAGATTGGACAGCCATTTGTCTGAAGTGGTATAGGATTTCCTGCTTAAGCATGGGGTTGGACTAGAAGACCTCCAAGGTCCCTTCCAATGCTATTATTCTGTTAAATTTGTCATATCCTCTACAAAATTAATTTCAATCCAGAAGACCAGCTGTATATTCCCATTTCATCTCGAAAAAGAAACGAGAATCAAGCATGTCTCCAAAAGAGTGGGTTTGTTGATCAAAATGAATTTCCTAAAAGTTACCACTCTTTTTTCAAGAGTTGCCTTACTCATCCTTTCTCTGCAGCTGCAATTGCCCAAAAGAAAGACAGGCCCGTTGAACTCTTGCCTCTGTTCACAATTCACTTTTCAAGGGCCCTAACAATTTTATGGCCCTTAATGATCAGCTCCTTTTGTGTATTGGCTTGCCAATCAAGGATCACTTAATGACAAAACAGAATAATTTAACCCCTATTCAAGGGACAATGCTAGAATAGCTTGAGGTAGTGTTTTGACACCCCCCGACTCCCTGAAGAAAGCTCTCAAGAAGGTATCATTAACAAGCAATTCTCTTTTGGTTGCCATCTACAATAGCTTGACCTTTGCACTTTGGGCTTTCTGCTTTGACCCACTCGCAACTGTTGGGTTACTCATTTAAAATCCGCAGGTGTGGCACTCACACAAATACTAATAAAGTGCATCCATGAATGTGTGGGCTTCAGCAAAAAAGAAGAAGAAGGGCTCCCTTCCACACCACACAATGTCCCAGAATTAGCCTGAGCTCTTCAAAACGCTTAATGGACCGTAATCCAGATCCAGTTGTTAAGAGTAACAGAGCTGGAAGGGAGTGTTATTTTAGCTCACAAAAGAGAGGTTCAATCTAAAGACTGGCCAATGGCAGAGTCCATCAAATTTCAAAGGGAGTCATCTCTTAAAATGAATTTGCATTGGCCTCACTGACGATGTTGGGTTCAAGAAATAGCCATCCATAAATTTTCATTTACCAGCTTGAGAAAGCTGTCAAATATTAACACCGCCAGCCTTTGGGGAATTGGGAGTTTTTGAAGAGAAGTTTGGTTATTTTTATTTTGTTCGTTTGTTAGTTTGGGATGGAAATTAATCGAGGAGAGAAACAACCTAGAACTAAGAAGACATTTCCTAACCATGAGAACAATTAAACAGTGGGACGAGTTGCCTTCAAAAGTCATGGCTGCTCCATCACTGGAGGCTTTTAAGAGGAGATTGGACAGCCATTAGTCTGAAGAGGTATAGGGTCATAGGTCAAAGGTATAGGTGCTTGAGCAGGGTGCAGACTAGAAGACCGCCAAGGTCCCTTCCAACTCAGTTATTCTGTTATTGTTGAATATAATTTTGTGAGAGTGTCACATTCATTCTTCATTCAGTCATTTCTATACATTCAGCGTTCACAACCCAAACTCTCTTTTCCCATACAAATGCTGTTCATTCCTTCTCTCCTGGTCGTATAGGGCAGCTCGACATCCAATGCTTGGAACACTTAAAAACTTTACCCAGAAACCTTATAGCTCACTGACATCATATGCCGGAGCACCCGAAGGCAGGACAAGAAGCAATGAGCGGAAACTAATCAAGGAGAGAAGCAACTTAGAACTAAGGAGAAATTTCCTGACCGTTAGAACAATTAATCTGTGGAACAACTTGCCTCCAGAAGTTGTGAATGTTCCAACACTTAAAGAAGAGATTGGATAACCATTGTGTTATAGGGTATCCTGCCTAAGCAGGGGGTTGGACTAGAAGACCTCCAAGGTCCCTTCCAATTCTGTTACCCTATTCTATTAATATCTCTGAGGATTGATGTATGTGCAGCTCTTCGTCTGCCAAAAATGGATTGCAACGTTAAACTTTCTCCCTTTCCTTCTGCGCGCAGGCCAACAGCCTGGACTTGACACCATAAAGGTGATGATCAGGCCATGCCTGGATTCTGCCTGGGACCCCTCCCAAGAAACTATTACTTTCTTTGCTCAGAAATGCCCCCTTTGACCAGTTCACAGCTTCGATATTCCAGGCAAATCTTGATTCCATTGGCAGGCTGCACTTAATTATATCGGCTTGAAAAGGAGGAGGTAAGCTTGTTTATCTCTTTGCAACAGTGCTTTGGTTGCAAACATTTGTTATCTGGGCTGTGAAATGTAGACCAACAACAATTAATGTCTCTTTATCCTAGCAGCCCTACAGCTTTCTTGGGGGAGGACGGGGGGCGGGGGGCAGGCTGGCGGGCTGGCGGGCTGAAGCGACCTAATTCCCATTGTTACCAAAAAGGCAAACCTGGATTCTTCCGTGTCGCTCATTGTGTGAGCAGGCAGGAAAGTCACAGCAGCAGCGGCAGCAGCAGCTGACAAATTTGTGGGGCCTCCGGAGAGGACAACTCCCCCACACTCCATCCATGATAAAGCACCCTGCCTTAGTGGTGTAATCAGCTTGCAGTACATGTATTACTTCCTAATGAGAGCTGTGTTTAAACAAGTGTATAGAACACATCTGTCCGAGCTCTGGGATTTGAATCCGTGTGACCAATTCAACATCTGAAAGTTAAATTAATGGTAAAGAGTTTAATTGTGAGTAAACAATGCCACATTAAGGAGCAGTAAATACAGCAGTGGGGAGCTTGGAAGATGGAGTATTTAATCACAGATGTGGCCGGCTGCTTGACTGCTTTCCCTAATGGCTTCGTCCCAGCTGTATTTTAGGCGTGTGTTATTTCGTGACAATGGCTCTTTCTTCTCTTCTTTCTTGAGCTAGGCAAGGCGCTGTCCCAGAAAGCACGTCGGCCCACAAGAGAAAGATCCAAGGGGTTGTAAAGCCTTGAAGGCCCTTGGGAAGGAATTTTGTTCCCCTCCGAAAGAAGAAAAATACCCATGTTTGATGTTCTTCATGCATTGAGGAGGGAGTTTGATTGTCCTTCGCTGAAATTGCTCTAAACTCGATTGTAAAAAATTAAGATTGTTGTAGCAGAATTGTCGATGTCTGGTCTATCACTTCTGAGATGGACTGAACAAGGAACTGCCCCCTATAACTTTCACAGCTATAATGGTACCTTAAATTATGTGGACCTCATCCCATATTTAAGAGGCCCCTCTCCCATTTTGATTTTCTTACTTTCTTTGAATCTGTCATGTTTATTGGTAAAATAAATAAACAAAAATAAACAAAATAATGGTGGGAGGGAATATCCTTGAGGGTGGAGGATCCCTTCTAGCATAGTGAAAAGTCTCTCTCTCACACACACACACACATATCCCACCTCATTTCATCCCCATGTAATGGAACCTCAGCCCAATTTGCAGTATTGTTGAAAGATGTTGGTTAGCTAAATGAAATGGCGTTAAGCTGACCACTGGAACTGGACTCCTGACCTTGAGGCAGCTCAGATGCAAATTTGAGCATTCTCATGCAGCCGGCCATTGATGACCCAATGGAATGGTGGTTGGTCTTGCATCAAAAGAGAGAACCCAAACCTACATGAGTCTATTTAGCTCATTAGGCACAATCTCTATTATTAGATCAACTGGGACTTTTTTTTTCAACCTTGCAGGAACGAACTCTGAACCTTCTGCATGTAGTTGGCATGTTAAGAGAGTGATTGCCACAAAAATTAACATTGTTCTATCATTACAAGGTCAACAGGGGGTTGGGCAACTTTCTGTTTCTTTTTTAACCTTATCGTTGCAGTTTTCCAGATCCTGTCACCCAAACCAAACTTCAACTGGCTCACACAATGTTGTTGTTATCTATTTTACTCATACTCTTCCTTTGCACTCCTGCAAATTCTCCAAGAAGTCAAAACATAAGACAATTGAGAAATTCCAAAAAAAAAAAAAAAGTCAACTGCCCCATTATTCAGCACAACCATTGGATGCAACAAACTGCTTTGAATTAAGCAAGATGTGTCATGATCATGGAGGCCAAGTCTTTCCAACGTCTTCTGGAAGACATCACATATGGGCATCGGAAAGAATACAGTGGTCCTCTGCTCAGTAAGGCAGGCTATTCTTATAAAATTTGTATTAAGAGCCGTGGTGGCACAGTGGTTAGAATGCAGTACTGCAGGCTAATTCTACTAACTGCTGACTGCCAGCAGTTCAGCAATTCAATCCTGACCAGCTGAAGGTTGACTCAGCCTTCCATCCTTCCAAGGTCAGTAAAATGAAGACCCAGATTGTTGGGGGTAAGAGGATGTCTCTGTAAATCGCTTAGAGAGGGCTGTGAAGCACTGTGAAGCACTACATTAAGTGCTGTTGCTATCGCTAACCAATTAAACATCTATCTTTCAAAAGAATAAAATTGCACCTTTTTCTAGAATATTTAGCAATAATTAATAGGTGCCTGTAGGTGCATGCCTGTGCATAGGTTTCAATGAAGCAGCAAGTCCATGTGCAGGAAAAAGAAAGAAAGAAAGAAAGAAAGAAAGAAAGAAAGAAAGAAAGAAAGAAAGAAAGAAAGAAAGAAAGAAAGAAAGAAAGAAAGAAAGAAAGAAAGAAAATTCTCCTAGCCATCTCTAGCTTTATTTTTTATTATTATTCTCCCTCTTCTACCAGCTGTGGAAGTCCATTCTCACTCTTTATTGATTTTAGTCTCCAGACAGCATATGAATGACAGACTGTATTAAGATGATGGTGGTTGAAATGCCACTGCCATCGATAGCAAAGTGGCGCTAAGTGAGAATCTTTTTACTGTTTAGTGAGGTATGGATACCCCTCCCTTAAATGCCTTAAGAAAAACAAATTAACCTCTGCCAAGGAAGATGTCTTTGGTGGTAGGTGGGCTTCTAAAGTGTTTCCCTGCAGGGGCTCCAAGTGGGAAGATCTTCATTTTAGAAAATAAGATGGATGAGCTGCCTCCAACCCCTTCTGTGGTCACCCATCATGCGAGGAAGCTAAAAAAGAGACATTTCTTGCTTGTTTAAAGCAAAGCTCCGATTATCCCTGCTAGAGATAATGCAGAACCCTGCCAGGAAAACAAAACAAATCATTGGTTCTATCAACTGGCTGGCTGCAAATGTTTCCCCAAGGAAGCAAGTTCAGCATTTCTTTCTTCTTTTATTGATCAGAAACAAAACGAAGTTGTTCTCTGAATCCAGCTCAGTTCCTGGTGACTTCTTGGGGACATCTTTATTTTTAGGGGACTGTAGGCTAAAGCATATAAAGAACAGTTGCTGGAACTGGGTATGTCCAGTCTGATGAAAAGAAGGACTAGGGGTGACACGATAGGAGTGTTCCAATATCTCAGGGGTTGCGATGAAGAAGAGGGAGTCAAGCTATTCCCCAAAGCACCCGAAGGCAGGACAAGAAGCATTGGATGGAAACTAATCAAGGAGAGAAGCAACCTAGAACTAAGGAGGAATGTCCTGAGAGTGAGAACAATTCATCAGTGGAAGGACTTTCCTCCAGAAAGTAGGTGCTCCAACACTGAGGAAGTTTTTAAGAAGAGCTTGGACAACCATTAATTTGCAATAGTATAGGGTTTCCTGCTTGAGCAGGGGATTGGAATAGAAGACTTCCAACTCTGTTATGCTATTGTATTCTTTTTTTTCCTTGGCATCAATGAAGATACAGTTTTTGCATTTTTCCAGCCTTCTTTGAACTTTCTGGCCTGCAACTCTTGTAGATTTCCTTGGAGTTACACCCAGAGTTAAACCAGAGTTGACCTACTTAGCTTCTTGAGATCAACCAAGTGTTGGCAACTAGCTGACTTTAAGCAGCCGTAGAAAGTTCTCGCTGTCACAGGAGATGTCCATTCTGCTGACTTTTCTTGTGGAGTAATTCCCCCAAGAAATATCCCCCGTGAAAATAATGGGAGAAACTACAGGGCGAATTTCATTTCAACACTACATGATCAAAACCATAGAACTACCTCGGTCCAAATCAGCTTTAATTAGGCTGTTCTCTGCTTTTCATCCCTAAATAAAAGACTTATTTAAGTGTCAGCAATCTGACTGGTTCCCAGAAGAGCAGATGCAGGGCAAGTAATTAAAAGACACCCCCAAAAGTCACAGCTTTCCCCAATCCCAAACAGATAGGAAGGTCTCAAGTTCTCCCAGTTGTTTATAAAAAAAAGGAAAGAAAACAGGAGCCTGACAATAAAAGGTGTTAATAGCTTTAACGAGGGAGCTCCCCCACTCTCCCGCTGAGAGGTGACCCATTAGAGTTATCCACTCACCAAGAAAATGGGAAATAGGTTTGATCAATTTGATTTTAATGGAAAGCCAAGCATCCAAGGAAGCGTGGCCAGCAAAACGACTGTCTTTAGTTGCTAATGTGTCTGAAGAAATGGGAGAAGGAGAAAGCACTTAATTGAGGTCATAATAACATTAGTGATGATCATCATCACTAATACAATATTTATTATATTTATTACTACATGGACAAAGTCCTGTTCACTGAAAAAGATTAGGGTTTTCTTTACACTGTCAGACAAAGCCCTGGGCATTGCAGATTTTTTGTTTTAACCAACATTTAATGATATCCTTTCTCAGAGCTTTGACTTATGCAACAGGGTTGCTTCCATTTGCACAAAATATTGGCGAGGAACTTAAAAATAAATCATAAATCCTATCTCTCCGTGGGATTCTGATCGCTTGTGGTTAGTTATCGCCTCTAAAAAAAAGAAAGAGAGAGAGAGAGAGAGAGAGAAAAGAAAATCTAAACGAACGGGTAATTACAGAATCTCACTCTAGGAGTTTAAAAGTTTAAATGTATTATAAAATGCTTCGTTACTCAGGGTGTCTTAAAATGACATACTTGTCCCTTAATAGGGCATTCCGTGTAGGGAATGAAGGAGCAAAAAAAAAAACACCTTAGAAACTTTAGGAGAGAGATATTTGGAGATGATAGGTAGGTAGACAGGTAGGTAGGTAGGCAGACAGACAGACAGACAGACATGGTAGGTAGGTAGATAAATAGATAGATAGATAGATAGATAGATAGATAGATAGATAGATAGATA
>NW_020769373.1:3915108-3927119 GCF_900518735.1 Pseudonaja textilis | reverse complement strand
CCTTCCTTCCTTCCTTCCTTCCTCACTCCCGCCCTCCCACATTATCTTCCTCTCAATTCGTTTCCTCCCTCCCTCCTTTCTTTCCTTCCTCTCATCTCCTTTCCTTCCTCCTTCCTTCCTCCCTTCCTTCCTTCTTCACTCTCTCTCTCTCCCTTCCTACCTTCCCCTCATGTCCTTTCCTCCCTCATCTCCTTTCCTCCCTCCCTCTTTTCTTTCTTTCTTTGCTTCCTTCTGGAATGGTATAGTCTCCCGCTTTAGCAAGGGATTGGACTAGAAGACCTCCAGGGTCCGTTCCAGCTCTGTTCTGATTGATTGATTGATTGTGTCCGACTTTAGGACATGGTGGTCATCTCCGTTTCTTGGCTGAAGGAGGGGTCAGCATTGTCTGAAGACACTTCTGTGGTCATGTGGCCAGCATGGCTATACGCAAAAGCTCACAGAATTCTGTTATCTTCCCACCAAAGTGGTACTTATTTATCTACTTGCATTTGCATGCTTTTTAACTGCTAGGTGGGCAGGAGCTGAAGCAAGTTCCAGGAGCTCACCCTGTCATGTGGCATCCCAGTCTCAAACCCAGGCTGCCAGCTCTCAGCTGATGTACTCAACATCTTTAATGGCTGGGCCATCACACCTCCACCCGTCTTTAATACTTCAGAACCTCTCTTTGAATTCCTGCAGAAATCCAGACAGTGATTAATGTGGCCTTCATGGGTCACACAGAAAGTATATGCAGGTAACAATATTTCCATGCAGTCCCTTCCCTATTTCTCCTTCCATTTCTTGTTCTTCACTTAATTCAGTGCATTATTCTTTTAGTAAGTCAATCAGGAATGCCAAGTCTCTTTCCCATCCACAAATCAATCATAGAAATTTCCTCCAATGTATTTCACCTTTATCACCGCAGGCATCTGGAGTCTTCATAAAGGTTCTTATTAGGACTCCACCCTAAAGCCAGTTTGTATACCAGCTAAATAATGCTTAATAAATTACACTCCACCCTCTTAAAACTGGTGAGGTTAATATACAACAGCTAAAGAGTTGTTTGTAATTAAAGGTAGCCCTGTTACAGCTTGAATGTTCTAACACAGAACATTAATAAAGGCAATAAATTCCTTCCACTTAACAGACTGACACATCTGATTATTGTTCACATCATACTTACATTTAAATTTCTCCTACTTGAATGGCAAATAAGGGCAGGGTTGGGTCTTTGGCTGAACTCATTCATTTTACATTCCATTGAGTGGGTGGATGGATGGTTGGTTGGTTGGTTGGTTGGTTTGGTTAGTTTGGGTTGGGTTGGGTTGGTTGGTTGTTTGGAAGTATGATTAACTCCCTGAGGGAAACGTAGGACTTGGAAGCTACTTGGAAGACAATGTCAGACTAAAATATTATTCATTCTCATCATCCAAAACCTACTAAATACTTGCAACTATGGTCAAAAGGAAATGTGCAGTATATTTTATTTATTTTATTTTAGATTTTATTTGTACCCCACCTTTATTATTTTTACAAACAACTCAAGGTGCAAACTTATCTAACATATCTTCCTCCACCTATTTTCCCCACCACAACAACCCTGTAAGGGGAGTTGGACTGAGAAAGAGTGGACTGGCCCAAGGTCATCCAGCCTCTTTCATAGCGAAAAGCAGGACATAAACTCACAATCTCCTCCTTTCTAGACTAGTGTCTTAACCACTAGACCAAACTGGCTCTTGATATTAACTTCTAAACGTTTGCCCATTCAGCTCTCTTCTACATTAGAAGTTAGGTATCTATGCATCAAAAGCTACTGTGGTATAGTTGTGAGCCAGTATGTCATATCTTTGTATCTCCCAGTGGTCTTACGATTTAAAAAAATTCTGGGCTTCTCTCTTAGGGTTGAATTGTGTTTCAGATCTGACACCCTATAGATGCTTCAGAGCATGTGAGTATGTGAACATATTCCTGTGCATGAAAGGAAGTGTCTTGATCTTAAGCTTATCAGTTGCATTTAGTTATTCCAGTCAAAAGCCATGCATAATTTGTAACAGAGAAGACTAACTTCTCCATGGAGAAAAAAATATCCCTAGTTTAAACAAAAACATGCGTAATGTCAATTATGTAGTCTCCCGAATAAATTCCACATTTAATTTTTTGGTCTGAAATTAAAAAAATCTTTTTTTTCCCCTCTGCCTCTTCATTTTTCGTTTTTACTCAACTTGCTTCTAATAAGGGATATTTCTAGGCAGGTATGCCTAATCTTCTCCTCCTAAACTAGATTATGCAAGGATTACCAGATCACTTACTTGCTCAGTAGATTAAAAGCAACACACTTCTCTGTCATTGTATGATGATGATAGGCTGTTGAATAAGAGCAGAGCCCTGGTCTAATCTGATCTATTTTAATTCAATCCCACACAATGTCACTAGGTTTGCCCATTTTACTAGGTGCTGGGTTCAGCTGCAAGGTCAGCAGATAACCTTGCCCATCACATCTGCATCTGAAACACCCAAACATTTCCAAATAAAACAATAGGGAGCGATTGCAAGTCCATATATCACTGATATATGGACTTGTTGCAAAGTGTCTATGGCTTTGTGTCTACTGATCACTATTTTGGCATGCAGACAAATCAGCCATCGATGGACACGTAGAAATGAACTTGTTCTCACACCATTGAAAGGAGAGACTAAAAAAGCTAAGAAGGTAACAAAATGACCAGAACATATCCCTTCCAGCAGCCAACATCCAAATGAGTAGGTATTGATACCAGAGAAACAATCAAGCAGAAAAGAATACCCTAATGAAGAAACTGCCATGGGGAAAACACACACACACACTGGCAGGACATGCTACTGCTTATAATTAGAGAGTAAACCAGTGGTGGGATTCAGCCAGTTTGCACCAGTTCGGGAGAACCAGATGTTAAGTTTCTGAGTAGTTCAATGCACTCATTGTTGGAAGAAATCATTAGGGCAGAGAATCGGTTGTTAAATTATTTGAATCCCACCATTGGAGTAAACACCACACTCAGTCACACTGATGATGTTACCTGGATGGGTCATGAAATATCTGCAAGCAAACAGCCAAGCTCCAAGAACACCAAAGATTTCAAGTTTAACCCTGATCCAGAGAGATTCTCTTCTATTGTGTTTGTTGGGAAGTTTGTGGAGACTTCAGGCTCCTTTCCAACACTGTAACTAAATGAGTCATATAACTCAATGACTCAATGAGTCCCAACTCAAAGGTGGGGAAGTGGATGGAACAAAAGGTTATCAAGTTTGATCAATTTGCCCATAACTCATTTGGAAAATTAATCTATTATGATTCTTTGCTCATGGTTCTTTCTAACTTCATGAGTAATGGCTCTCTCCCTCCCTCCCCTCCCCTCCTCCTCCTCCTCCTCTTTCTTCTTCTTCTTCTTCTTCTTCTTCTTCTTCTTCTTCTTCTTCTTCTTCTTCTTCTTCTTCTTCTTCTTCTTCTTCTTCTTCTTCTATAAGGACACACTGTCTTTTAAGGAGAAAGACACCATCACAATATTTTGCAGCAGCCAACTCTCTCAATTATCCAATATAGAAAGAGGCACTTTCTTTTTGTGTTCTGGACCAAAGCCTCAATGTATATTTGTATATTGGTAACTTTAGTCACAATATTTTTGAACTGCAGTTCCATAACCATCATCAAGGTGATGTACTGCAGATCAATTAGATAATGAAACTTTTTTAAAAAAAGCAATCAAGGAATATTGCTACTGACTGTAAATACAACAGCTGTATGTTAACAAGCTTTTTGATGTGATTGTCCTCAGACGGGCCCCGTGCTATAAATAGAAGTCAATCAACTGCAGTATCAAAATAAATCTAAGTAGCCACCATGATAAAATAGTATCGGTGTGAACGTCTTTTTCTAATTGCCATTAGTCATAAGAGACCAGGATGGTAATCGTTACAAATGAATAAAACAGACAACGCACCAAGGGGAAGAATTCCACAACTAGGACACAACCAGAGAGGATTATCTATGGAGATTCTCAGTCACCCAGGTCATGGTTGTCCCAAAAGTACTTTTTCCAAAAGGGAACTGGACATTTTTGATTTTCCTTGAATACATTTCACTTCTCATCCAAGAAGCTTCTTCAGTTGAGTTCCCTCAAGTACAAATGTTGCCTCTAGAAGGAAGGGCAGAGAGGGAAAAAGTAAAAAAGGAAAACAATAGAATCTCAGCAGTGGAAGACGACTAGCTCTGATTAATCAGAGTTGTATTTTTAGTCTGAAATCGCACCATTAATCTCTTAATTGCACCCATTAATCAGATAATGCTCCAGGCCATGTGGTTTGGTGTGGAGAGACCATATTTGGTAGCCAAAATAAGAAGTTCATTTGAGAACCCTGAAACATATCAGTGGTCCATCTTTTCAGCTTTCATGTCACTATGATGGTCCAAGGTCACTTCTACACTGAAAATGCAGAGTGTAGCACTCAGGATTATTCGCTTTATGTTAAAATTATGGGCTGGATGCTATATTATAGCTATATTAATAAAGGAAGACATTTGTAGCTCTGGGCTGAACTGTGGGGTCCTTGGTGCTCTCTGAGCTTGGTTGCTTTCTTGCAGACAATTCATTACCCAGTTAGTTAACATACATACCGGTAATTCTCAGCTTACAACCATTTGTTGAGGAACATTTCCAAGTTATAATAGTATTGAAAAAAGTTACAACCATCCTTTCACTTATGACCATCACAGCATCTCCACAGTCATGTAATTGCAATTTTGGCCCTTGGCAACCAGCGTGTTGTAGCTTCTCAGGGTCACCTGCTCCCAAATTTCCTAGCTGGCTTCCAACAAGCAAAACCAATGGTGAAATCTGAATTTGTTTGATGATTGCCACAAAAGCGGATAATAAAAATCCAGGCATGGTCACTTAAAGACGTAAAGCATTGCTGAGAGATGGATATCTGGTCCCAACTGGGCCTGTAAGTCCAAGTCTACCTGTGGTTGTTCAGCCTGCTCTCCAGGCACTCAGGGTTGATGAAAACAAGTCTAGGTCCTATATTTTTCCTTTTCGTGGATCATAGAATAATAGAGTTGGAAGGGACCTTGGAGGTCTTCTAGTCCAACCCACTGCTCAAGCAGGAAACCCTATACTGTTGCAAAAAACAGTTGTCCAATCTCTTCTTAAAAACTTCCAGTATTGGAGCACCCACAATTTCTGGAGACAAGTCATTCTATTGATTAATTGTTCTAACTCTCAGGAAATTCCTCCTTAATTCCAGGTTGCTTCTCTCCTTGATGAGTTTCCATCCATTGCTTCTTGTCCTGCCTGCAGGTCCTTTGGAGAATAGATTGACCCCTCTTCTCTGTTGACCAACCCCACAAGTATTGGAATGTTGCCATCGTGTCATCCCAATATATTTTATCTTTAAACTAGGTTTGACCTAAACAAACCTTCACGTCAAGAATGCTTCCCAAACAAAAGATTGTTTTCTTTCTTTTCTTTTTTTTTTGCAAAGTAGGACATCTCATTGTCCTAGGGATCCACCTTACTAAGCAAATAGAAGATGCAAATGTAAAGTTCTAAAAAGGATTGGTTGGAACCCTTTTGTCCCCATCTCCAAACTCAGCCAGGAAAGCAATTGTGCTGCTGGCTGATAATTAAATACAGGGAGGAGGACAAACTCCTCTGATTATTTTCCAAAAAGACCTAGGCCTTCAGTGGGGAGAAAAACTCCTGAGTCCTGAGCAGACTGAGTGTCAGGCTGAACTAACTCTGTTTCAAACGATGCCTGGATATAGCGCCCGATGGCAGAAGAGGAGACTAATTGAAACTCAGTCCTGACAAGGCAAGGGTTTTTGCTGTCACCCTGAAGGATCAGCTACACAGTTGTGGGGCGGGGGAGGGGGGTGATCACAGATATGCCTTTGTTGAGCCTCAGTATATCCAGATGTGTGTTATCTGTTCAGGCTGATAACATTGCCTAAAACCTTTCCTACACACCAAGATAGCCAGCCTATGGTTATTCATGCTCTGGTATCCTCCAAGTTGAAGAACGGTAATACAGTTCCACCTACACAGGGCTTCCTTATTCAGAAATTTTAGATGTTTTCAGATCTTGCTGCTGGGGCAGGAATGAGACAACTTGCCATGGCCAACTTGCCATGGTCAACTCACCATGGAACAACTCGCTGAGGCCAACTCACCATGGCCAACTCACCATGGAACAACTCGCTGAGGCCAACTTGCCATGGTCAACTCACCATGGAACAACTCGCTGAGGCCAACTTGTCATGGCCAACTCACCATGGCCAATTCACCATGGCCAGCTTACCACAGCCAACTCACCATGGCCAATGCGCTGTGGCCAATACACCACAACCAACTCACCATGGCCAACTCATCATGGCCAAGTCACCACAGCCAACTCACTGTGGGATAACTTGCCTCAGCCAACTCATTACTGCCAAGTCACTGTGAACAATTTAACAATTCAATTTATTTAAAATAAATGAAAAATTAATCCTTATCATTCTTTCACATTTCATTTAGTTGCTCCTTTGGCGTCCTTCCTTTGAGGATTCTATTCCACCATTTGGCAAGTTGGCCATGGCAAGTTGGCCCATAGCAAGTTGGTCACGGTCGCTTGGCCATGGCGAGTTGGCCCAATGAATTGCCATAGACCCGCTGGGAATATGCAGAGGCTTATGCAAGATCTATCAGCCTTGTATGGAAATGCCTTCACTTGGTGCTGGAGGAGTCTCCAAGCTCCGTTCAAAATGGAGATGCGATTCTTCTCACCCTTTTGTCCTGTGGTACCGTTTTTACATCTTCACCAGTCTTAATGAGAAACCTGAGCGTTAGAATCTGACACATCTGTAAAGCCCTCAGTTAGAAATTGAGTTAAGCAGATGATCTGAGAACATCTAAGAACAGAATGAGCTGGAAGGGACCTTGGAGGTCTTCCAGTCCAGCCCCCTGCTGAAGCGGGAGAAGCTATAATACCATTTCAGACATGTGATGTATTTAGACTCTTCTTCTGAATATAGGGAGTTGGTTTTTTGGTACCTGGGGGCCTGTCACAGCAAAGAGTCTCCCGCTTGGGTAGGGGGTTGGACTAGATGATCTATAAGGTCCCTTCCAACTCTGATTATCTGTTATCTGTTAAAGAGGGGGTCCACTTACTCTCCAAAGCAACAAAGCCATGCAGATGCTTTGATTTATTTTTTACAACAAAAAAATTTAGAAGCACAAAAACACCTTTTTTCCTCATGAGGAACCACAAGATATCATCACCACAACACTTTTCAAATGTATAACCATCTCTTTCCATTCCCTCTCTAAACAGAGCTTTTTAAAAAGAAGTCACATCGAGATGTTTCTTGGATAGGCTTCCTCCCAACAACCTTAGAAATAGAAATAGAATAACAGAGTTGGAAGGGACCTTGGAGGTCTTCTAGTCCACCCCCCTGCTTAGGCAGGAAACCCTATACCAGGTCAGGCAAATGATTATCCTATCTCTTCTTAAAACCTTCCAGTGTTGGAGCACCCACAAGTTCTGGAGATAAGCTGTTCCACTGGTGAATTGTTCTCACTGTCAGGAAATTCCTCCTCAGTTCTAGGTTGCTTCTCTCCTTGATTAGTGTCCATCTGTTGCTTCTTGTCCTGCCTTCAGGTGCTTTGGAGAATAGCTTGACTCCCTCTTCTTTGGGGCAGCCCCTCAAATATTGGAAGACCGCTATCATGTCAATCAGAAACCGCCCAGAACAATTCTATGCATCCCTCAACTTCCCAACTACAACCGTTCCTTCAGCAGAAGTTTTCTGAGTTCAAGGTCACATTAGCCAACGTGCTTCAAAGCATATCTTGACTAACTCTCAAGGGATGGGTCTCAGCCATGACACTGAAAGAGACCCACAAATTATGGTGCATGCTACAGTTTCATATCTGTTCAAGAGCCAGGCTGGAATTAATCTAGTGTGCTTTGAAAGTTTTGACCAATATGCACGACTAGACTCCAAAAAATGCAAAGACTTCTGCTCTTTGGCTCCGCCAGCCACAGGAGTCAAATTTTAAAGACTAATTTTGCATTCCAGGCAGATAATACAAAGCGACATATCTTGCTTCAAAGAGAGAGACCCCTGTTCATGCATACATCTAGCAATGGAATGCAGTGAAAACAAATCACTGCAGAGTGACATCAAAATATATTAGAGGCCCAATAAAAACTTTCTCCACGCAGTCTCCAAACTTCATCAATACAGATAGCCCTCGACTTACAATTCATGAAGCAATCATTAAAAGTTACAATCAGGGGTGGGATTCTACCAGTTCGGACCAGTTTGGGAGAACCAGTAGTTCCGGTGATCATTTGGTGAAGTGCGTGCTCACCAAACCGGTTGTTACATCGGTTGAATCCCACCACTGGTGACAACCACACTGAAATCTACACGCTTGCAACCATCATGGCTTCATGTGACCATCAAAATTTGGTTGTCTTGATCCTAACCCCTCAAGTCCCGGACTTAAATTGTTTCAACGTCTACCGTCAAAACAACGGCATAGGGCAGAGGTCTCCAAACTTGGCAACTTGAAAACTTGCGGACTTCAATTCCCAGAATTCTCCAGCCAGCATGGTGAATTCTGGGAATTGAAGTCCACAAGTCTTAAAGTTGCCAGGTTTGGGGACCACTGCTATAGGGCATTGTACACCTGAGCATGCCATCACTCTACTAAACAACCAATTCCCACAACACGGTCAAACTATTTACTAAGACTGTATTACTATGCTTCTCGTCCTTCCTATTACCAATCTCCTCCCACTGAGGACTATAACCTTGTTGCTTGTATCTCTACGATTTATATTGTTGTATTTGTTTCCTAGTATGATTTGATTGCTTATTTAGTAACCTATGACTATCACTAAGCGTTGTATCTTAGGATTCTTGATAAATGTATTTTTTTTTTCTTTTTATGTACGCTGAGGGCATTTGCACCCAAAACAAATTCCTTGTGTGTCCAATCACATGTGGCCAATAAAGAATTCTATTCCATTCATTTATGTATTTGTGATGGTTACGGCATCCCAGGGTCATGAGACTAACACCTGCAACCTTCCCAGCCACTTTCTAACATTGCTCTATAGGCTTCCAAGCATATACAAGAGAGCATTTCATCCCAGGAAAACCACAGGTTCCAGGAGTTGTAGAATTACAAACAGTTTCAACACTGCCAAATGGGCAAGTTTCTATTGTGAATTTCAACTGCACAACACAAACCACTGCACGCCCTCATTATAACACCATCCTTCTCCAGAGATGCAAAGTACAAAAAAATATTGAATGGAAAAATCAAACTGGAAAACAAAAAAAACACAAAAATATTCCAACTGATAATTTCTCTATCTGGTCATTTAAGATCTTGGTAGGAAAATAATGCAGTTTTGCCAGCAAAAGCTTGCATTTGTTTGTTTGTTGTGTGCGTGTGTTTCTGTGAGTGTAGCAATTATCTTTAAATGAGTCCCAAAACAGTCGAGCTGAGCATTGGAGAAGAGCCTGATGAGAGTTCAGGAAAAGAGATAAGGCCCTGGTCCTTTTTTTTTTTTTAATTTATCATACATTTTAATTAAGTGTCTTGTTAACGGCAGTTATCTTAACAGTCATAAAATTATAGCCAGTAATGCGTTTTGTTTGTGTGGGTTGTACTTTTTTTTTCTGAGGGAGGAGAGGAAATGGAAGCGACAGGGTGGGCTCTCAGCAGCCTTTATGAAAACAGCGGCCGGATTGCTTTCACTTTAAATCAAAGGATAAATTCTGAATACGAGGGATGCAACAGTGATCTCAGCCTGAGCCACTAATGGTTATTTAATGTGGCCATCAATGTTTAGAAATCCTGAGCATTTTGGAATGTATACAATAGTCTCCGGGCCCCCTTTAACACTTATTTGAGATGACAGGAAAAATGAAACTGTTTGCGCTTTCAATGGGAAAGCAATCATTGCTACATTATATTCGGCTTGCCCTATCATGCTAATGTACGGTAAAAATGTCACCAACTGTATTTAAGGACCTGATGGAGTATTGCCATTGAATTCCTGTTACCGGGCTGATTAATAATAAGCAGGAAGGGGGAGGGCAGTTGGGAGGGAAGGAGAGGAGAGGAAAGGCGAGCCAAAAAAAAAAAAAAAAGATTCTTCAATTTGTATGTAAATGCAAGCGGGGTTTCATATCATCTGCGTACCTACACCCGGAGAAAATAATAATAATAATAATAAACTGAAGTTTAATGTGGCAATTATAAGCATTTATGCATCCCTTGAATGGAGCCTTTCCTCTCCTCCCTCCCTCCCTTCCTTCCTCCCTTCCCACCGAATCCATCCCGCTCGGTCATCAAGATATTCACCAATGTTCGCACAAGGATGGTGGCAGCTGTTTTCATACCAGGCGTGCCTGGCTGCAGATGGACTCATGCTCCCTTTTGGTAGAATAAGGTGAGCTACTTAGTTTGAGACAAAAGGGGTCTTCACCATCAACACCAAGCTCTCCAGACGAATGAGAAATGCATTGTGATGCCCCGGAGTGTAACGCAGACATAACAAAATCCAAAACGTAAATAAATGTCCTTTAAGGCCTCCAACTTGGCCCCACTGTTCGATAATTCTCAGTCGGAGGTAAAACTTACTCAAAAATAATCTTCTAAAGAAAGCAATACAGTCCGAACTTAATGAGCAGATAGAGGTGAAATAAAAAACCAAAACAAACTACAATGAAGGAAATTCCACAATGGACCAGGATAAGTAATTAGCAACTTCAAGGAGATAACAAGGCACAATCTGTTGGAAGGACGCCAACCGACATGACTTCAGCCCAAAATAAAACACACTTTGCTTCTGGCAATGCTGTGTTTTAACTGTCTCTCTTATATACTATTCTCCCCAGCTGCAACCAATGAGGAGGATCATGGCCGCTTCCTCTCTCATAAGCCAAGTTGTTCCCTTCTCCGTTCCTCCCTGCATGTACTAAGATGAAGAGGGGATGGGCCTGGTTCTTCCTCTGACTGCCCAACTGGCCTCTGCCCTTCCCCAATTCCTCCACAACCTCCGGAGCTACACCTCCACTCCCTGTTGGCTGTTCCTCCTCTCCCTCAGAGTCCAACTCTACCAAGGGCATGACACACATCCAGGAGAACAAGGGGATTGGGAAAGTGTGGTAGAAGCCCAGGATGGAGGAAAAGGGGTAATTAAGCCTTGTGGGAAAGCAGATTGTTGCGGGGGGGGGGGGCAATAGGATGACTCTGTAAACTGCTTAGAGAGGGCTGTAAAGCACTATAAAGCGGTATATAAGTCTAAGGGCTATTGCTATTAGACAATGCAAGCCCATGGGCCTTGCTGCAATGTACGTTAGACACCCAGACACCCCTCAATCTTTGCTCAGGCACCAACATCTCTTTCTGTGACATCCCACCCCTGGATGTTCCAAAATGGTTGTGTTGTATTGATCGGTGCTATCATACTCCAGCCTGTGAGATGACAAACAAGCACATTAGGCAGTGAGCACTGCCAAATGGGGAACAGGATAAATTATGATCCTTGCATTGCCACCAGTACATCCTCATTAGAATGAAATCCTTAACTAACCCAGTGGGATGTGGTTTGTTTTCATTTACCTTAATGTGCCATAAAAAGTTATATATATTCTACATAGATCATCTCCGCAAGATGAAATCAATGACCTGTTTAAAAACCACAACCTTGACAAAAAAAAAATTTGTAACACACTCAGACAAGAGAACGGGGGAGGGGGGGCAGGTTAACTTCTACCAGCCTCAGGCTTATAGTATTTTAAAACAGGCAGCTGCTCTTTCAGTGGCTCAATGTGGGTTCAACCTCATTGTCTGAACTGGGTTTGAACTCACTGAACTGAACAGAGTAGAGTAGAATAGAGTAGAGTAGAGGAGTAGAGTAGAGTAGAATGGAATGGAATGGAATGGAATAGAATAGAATAGAATAGAATAGAATAGAATAGAATAGAATAG
>NW_020769373.1:3900193-3914708 GCF_900518735.1 Pseudonaja textilis | reverse complement strand
CTATTCTATTCTATTCTATTCTATTCTATTCTATTCTATTCTATTCCCATTCCCATTCCCATTCCCATTCCCATTTCCTGTTCTATTCTATTCTATTCTATTCTCTATTCTATTCTATCACAGGCTCAAAAGTCCTTCCCTCTGTCTCTTTTCATCTTTTTTTCAATGTGGAATCGTTTTAGTAAATTCTTCTGGGAGGTTCTATATAGGATTGTGAATAATCCGCCTGTCATTTAAAAAGAAAAAGAAAGAAAGAAAGAAAATTCAATTTTCCTCTGGTTCTAAGTGTAAATTACACGGGTTAGTCAGTTGAAATCAAAACTTTATGATGAGAAGCGTTTCTCCTCTCAGGGCTCGCAAGGACCACTGTAATCAACTTGCTAATGCTGTCCACTGGGAAGATCTATTAGCAAAGCCTCCTGAGCATTTTCAAAGCTTTGCGTTAAAAAAAAATTGCTCAGTTATTTTCTCTTTGCGTAAAAGAATCCCAGCTCATTTTAAGCAAACCCGTTGGATTTTTGAGCTGGCTTAAACAGGCTTCCCAATGATCCTGCTTGCATACAGGTCCACAATGTCGCCATCATCTAATCATTGTTTAAATTTGGTTGAATTGACCAAAATAAACGGGGTTCCCCAGCATCAGACATGATTGGCAGCCCATGGTTGTGTCCGGCTACATGCAGAAGGCTATTAAATTAAACAAACTACGGGGAAATGCATTGAGATGGACGAATGGTGTGTTTAATATTCCTGGACATTATTAATAAATTAATTAGATTTTTTCCCCTTACCTTTATTGCTTTATAGGTAACTCAAGGCAACGAACACACCTAATACTCCTTCTTTCTCCTATTTTTGCCACCACAACAACCCTGTGAGGTGGGTTGGGCTGAGACAGAGGAACTTGCCCAAAGTCACCCAGCTGGCTTTCATAACTCAGGAAGGACTAGAACTCACTGTCTCCTGGTGATTGACTCAAAGACACACAGTTGGCTGTCATGCCTCAGTTGGGACTAGAACTCACTGTCTCCTTAGTGATTAGCCCAGAGTCACCCAACTGGCTTTCATGACTCAAGCAGGACACCAACTGGCTTTCCTACCTGAGGAGGAACTAGAATTCACCGTCTCCTGGTTCCTAGGGCAGCATCTTAACCACTAGACCAAACTGGATCTTATAAAGTGCAAGAATATACCACGGCGATGATATTACATCAATTGTGCAATGAGGTCAGTGCATAAATGACAGGAATCATCTCAGATCTCATCAAATGGGAAGGGGGGGGGGATCCCATCCCTTTAACTGCCCCAATAATGACTGGTTCAGATTCAACATCCATGGGAAACATCCAAACGGCAATTTGATCAGCTTCAGCTTCAAGTCGGTTAAATGGGGAGTCCATGAAATTTTGGCTACCACTGGAAATCCGGCAGGTGGAACAGAATGCTGATTGACAGAGGTAAAAACAAGCAAAGATGGACAAGACAGAAGTAGCCACAGTTCTAAATATGGATCATTCACGCTCAAACATCTGGTTTCATATCCCATTTTTTACTTATGTTAACTTCAGGATCCTATTCAAGGTCATTTAACCTCCTTCCACTCCACCTCTTGAACTTCCATTCAAATCTTTTTTCCTGTGTCCACCTCTCCTTCCTTCCTTTCCTCCTTTCTTCTCTCTCTCGCTCTCTCTCTCTCTCTCTTTCTTTCTTTCTAATTGTCTCACCCTCCCTACATGTTCTTATTTTTTTCCCTCTTTTTTCACCCTGCCTGGGCTTAAATGATGCCATTTTCTTCCAAGCATTTTAAACATGAGATTTAATTGTTATTTATTGCATGAGAAACCACAAGGGGTTGGTGAGAGGGCAGGGACATCCTATAAATCCTCTCCGGCTGCAAATAATGATAATATTAAGAGGCACATCTGGATACAGTTTCACAGAAGAGATTTCCCTTTTTTGAGCAAGGCAGGGCTCAAATACACAGATGGTACAAGCTGGTATGAAAATATTCCTCTCCCGTCTCCTTCCACTGCTACATTTGTTGAAAACCATGGTAAGCCAATGAGTGGGTGTGGGGGGATGTTTAAGCTTACATGTCTCCCCAGCATGCCAACCCATAGCCTACTGTGATATTTGACTGAGTGCTGCGTCTAAACAGCTGGAGGAATGTCAAACTGTCACCACTGATTAAAATGGGATTTTACACAAGGCATCAAACATATTGTCAAAAATTCTAGATTTCACACCATGCGATGGAAAAGAAGTTAATCAATCTTCTATAGAAACAGCAAACTGTCAGGATATTTATTTCAGCCTAGGAAGGAAAGAGCAGAATTCCATCTTTGCTTCTTCCAGAGTAACTTAACTGAGATTCAATCCCTTCCCAACCAGTATTCCCAACCGCACCGAACTGACGAAGAAGGCACGCCCAAAATCGTACATGATGAAACTACGAAACAATCTATTTCATATAGATGTATTCAACATGTTCAATAATCTATCTTTATCAACATATTTACAAATCCAGGGCTGCCTCGGTCAATGTTCACTACCATTGTCTCACATGTCAAGAAGTTGGGTCTTGTGAACCTGTTGTGAACTGATTCAGAAGGGAGACATTGTTCCACTAAGCAATAATAGTTCCACCAGAAACCTCGAACATCTAAGAACCAACTCTATTCTATTTCCTTGAAGCTACCATTGACCCAGCCAAGCTGTTCTTCCATCCGTCCCAATACTGATCGCTTGGTTTGGCAGAAGTTCTCCAGAAGTTCCAAAAGTCCTGTTCTTCTCCGGCTGTCTGGGACAATTTAACTACAATTTCAGATTAAAGGTGGTCATGTCAGAAAGTAGATGTTGAAAGGAGAAAAAGATGAGTGTTGGAAGTCAGAGGAAACTAGCAGTCCACTGACTTTGTGGTTCAAAACTACCGCTATCTCTCAATGAAGGAGGTTGCCTCTGTCCATAGAAATTCTCAGTCATCCAAGTCATCAGAACAATATTCAGGTCATCCAGGTCCAAAAACTGAAGACGCTTCTTAGATGGGAAGACAAACATTTTCAAAAACAAACAAACAAAGTCCATTTGCCTTTTTGAAAAGCACCTTGGGAAAATCATGGCAGAACTGAAGAATAGTTGAGAAGTGAAATGTTTTCATGGGTAGGAAAAAAACCAAGAAAGTCCATTTGCCTCTTGGAAAAGGACCTTTGAGACAACCATGACTAAACTGAAGAATCTTCTTGGATGAGAAGTGAACCTTTTCAAGAAAAAAACCCCAAGAAATTCTAGTTGCCTTTTGGAAAAGCAAACCTGTGTTGTATCTCTAGAACAGGGTTAAAAAAAACAGTTCAATCGCCAGCCTTGTCCACTCCAGTGGTAGGATTCAAAAAAATTTACTACCAGTTCTGTGAGTATGGATTGGTGGGTGTGGCAGGAGAAGGACTGTAAAATCTCCATTCCCTCCCCACCCCACTAACCTGCTTTCCAGCTCCGTTCTCCTGTGCAAGGCAACAAAAGAATACCCAGCCAATCAGCTGGGACTCAATGGAGGCAGAGAATAGATGGGGGTGGAGCCAGTCAGAGGTGGGATTTGCCGGTTCTCCAAACTACTCAAAATTTCTACTACTGGTTCTCCAGAACTGGTCAGAACCTGCTAAATAACACCACTGTTCTCCATATGGAAAACAGGCATCATATTATCTTCCCCTTGGACTAAGAGTTTACCAACCAGATCTAATTAAATCTAGTACCTACTATCTACAAGGCAGCGCACTATGACATCTCAAATCCTTCACAGGTAAATCAAGTTTAAAATCCTTTGGATGATCCCAGTCTTACTGGGACATGGAGCATATTGTTATGTTCACATAAGGCCTGGAAGAATTCACATTCGCAATCAAATTAAGACCAGGCTAGTCATATGGCTGGAAGGGGGATATTTTTATGAGTAGAAATTGTATGCCTTTAATAATTGCACAAAGGACATGCAGAAATTCAATAGGGGTTAAATCAATTTAACTGGATAATCCCAAATTCATACATCTAGTTCTTCAATCACATATATATGCAGGACATCACATTTTGCTTATCTGGCAGCTGTTTTGTGTTTTATAATAATAACGTTGCAGGGTTGACTTCCTGGCATGATCTTGATCCCACCAAAATTATTTTAAAAAAGAAAAAAAAAGAAGATAGACAATACAAAGAGCCTTCAGAAATGATTTGTTGGGTGGAAATCAACTTTAAGGCCTCAGAAGTTGCCTTTTTTTTAGTTCATTCTCTCTTTTTTCTTTCTTTGCAACAAGTTTGCTCAGTCAAAGATATCCTCGTAAAAAGTACTCTGGGACAGTTTCAGAATTTCAATATGGAGATAAGGCAAAGGTACAAACAAAAATAGAAGATTAATCTCTATGCCAGAGAAGACCAAGATGGTTGAGAACAGCTGCCTCAAACCTCAAGAGAAATTGGCATCCTCCATATTTTACAATTCACAGTCATTAATAAACGGAGGATTATAGTTGGGTTTTTTTTTTTTTTCCGTTTACAGATCGGTTTGAAATGAAATGAGTGAGTTTGTTGGTTTATTTTCCCAAGGGGGTGGGGGAACATTTATGTGAAATGTTCATGGACAAGAGAGTGGATTCTAGATCTGGGTGATTAATGCTTGGAGAAGTCCTCCTTGTCATGGTATATTCTGTTAGTGGTCAGAGAGCAACCTTTTTGATTTTTTGCACTTGAATTATCTCCTAATGCAGTGGCTTTTCCCAAGACTTGGCCATTTTAAGATGGGTGAGCAGCATGCAGGATGGGAAATTCTGGGAGTTGAAATCCTCTCATCTTCAAGTTGCCAAGTTTGAAAAATACATGCCTAAGGGAAGCTATTATAAAGGAAGGTTTTCAAATCAGGAAGTATTAGCAGTCAGGGAGGCTATTCAAGAAGAAGGAAAAGCTGTGTAAATAACTACAAAACCAACATCCCAAAAATCTTCTCTTCTTCTTGACTTCCTCTTTTGCTACTTTGGATGTCGGGAGAGAGATATAAAGTTCTGGTTCTTGCTCTCCTGGTGGCCTCAACCCTTTTTAATTGATGTTTTATAGTGTGATGTTGTCTCTCCATCTTCTTCTGGGTCTGCCTTGTGTTCTTTGACCTTCTCCTCTTTTTATATATGCCCCCCTGGTACGTCCCAAAGGGGCTGTTTCCAAAAGACAAAAGGGTTTTGTTTTCCTTTGAAAACGTTTCGCTTCTCATCCAAGAAGCTTCTTCAGATCTTGAATGAGAAGTGAAACATTTCTAAAGATAGGGGGAAAAAACCCAAGAAGGTCCAGTTGCCTTTTGGGAAAAGCACCTTTGGGACACAACTATGACCTGGATGATTGAGAATCTCCATATGCAAAATCGGTGGTTTTAGATACAGTGCCAGAACATCACTATCACTGATGATGTTACCCACTATGGGTAATGAAATGTCTACAAGAAAGCAACCAAGCTCAAAGAGCACCAAGGATCCCTCAGTCATCGCCCTCCCTCCTCCTCCTCCTCTCTGCAAACCATACCATCTAGCACTGATGATGTTACCTGGTTGGGTAATAAAATGTCTATAAGAAAGCAATCAAGCTCAAAGAGCACGAAGGACTCCACAGTCATCTCTTCTCCCTCCTTTCTCCTTCTTCCACTCCACAAACCCCACTCTTTTCTAGCACTGATGATGTTACCTACTTAGGTAATGAAATGTCTGCAAGAAAACCACCAAGCTCAGAGAGCCCCAAGGACTTCCTAATCATCATTGTCTTCCTCTTCCTCCTCACCACCACAGACCCCACTCCTTTCTAGCACTGATGATGTTAACCTAGTTTGGGTCATGAAATGTCTGCAAGAAAGCAACCAAGCTCAGAGAGCACCAGGGACCCCACTTCAACTCTGCGTTGCAAATATTCTCCTTTATTGGGCAAGAATGTGTTGTATTTTTTTTTTGCAAAAGTTTTTCTCCCGCCCATTATCCATCTCGCCATCACTCAACCCTTTAGGATTTAATTGAAATATGGGAAGACAAAAAGACTGCAGTCATGAAGAATTGAATGTCCCACGAAGGAAACATCCCCTAGCAAGTAACCTCTCCTAGATAAAGATTATTCCAAAGCTGAGTCCATCACCAAGAGGTCCTCCTCCTTTGGTAGAGAAACAAAGAACATCATTTCTTTTCCATAGCCAAATCAGAAAGAAGAATTGAAAACAGAAATCAAAATTAGGTTTCCGCCCAAAGTTCAGGAGCCCATACTTAGTTTCTCTTCCCTAACCACCCTCTTTTTGCTGTTTTTCTCTCTCCAACGGCGCCCGTCGCTCCTGAGAAATTGCAAGAGGTGTCCAATGCAATTGAAAACTTGCCGGGTAGTAAGTCATAAACCAGAAATGGATTATTCCACAAATTGTGTCTTGCCAGCTCACCATTAAGCGGTGACGGCTGCCAATAAGATTTTGAATAATGGCGAGATTTTTTTCCCATTATTTTTTATCAGATTTCTTGGGAGCCTTTTCAAAAGAATAGACCTTTCCTGATGTGTGTGGTGGGGGGGAAGAGAGAGAAACAAGTCAGCTGGAACCTCAGACGGACCCTTACCTATCTCATATGTTTCACTTCCTTCCCGTCAAAACTGTAGGGAATTGGCCATTTTCATGCAACAACACAACGGCCTCATTACCATCTTCTAAATATGCATGATGAAAATGTTGAATAATGGCCATCCAATTGTCACCCAGAGTTTGGCCTTTCACCATCCAATGAAGCAACGTATTCATCCCGCAATGATGGGCACACAAAGAGCTAAACACCTAGAGGGGTTTCATATTTTTATTAAACACACACACACACACACATATGTGTGTGTCTGTCTGTGTCTGTGTCTGTGTTTGTGTCTGTGTCTGTGTCTGTGTGTATAAAATGTGTGTGTGATTATATATATATATATATATATATATACATATAACCAAAGATCCACATACAAATACCCGTGAGAACCTCAGAAAACATATATATATATAATATACACACACACACACACACAGAGTATATTCACATATACACATACACACATACGTGTGTGTGTGTGTATGTACACGTACACATAATGACAGGGGGAAAAAGTACTAAAGCAGAGGGTGGGGGGTTTCGAAATGCTAATTAATAACAATAAAAAAATCCGTCACGTTGACTGACATTTTTAAAATCCATGCATCTTATCCGGGGTGAGATATGATTATCTGACTGTCACAGGATATGACATGACAAATCTCTCAACTCTGAATAAGAAAATGAAGGACAAGCGCAATTCAGGCAGCTGAGGGACAATAATGCCGGCAATTGGATTCCTCCCCAAAAAGAAAAGAAAAAAATTAAGAATCATGACTTTATGCCTCTCTGATCAAACGAGAACTCGCGGCGAATATGCAGTTTATGTAAACAGCTCATGCAAAAAGCCAGAAATAAGCCCAATAATATCCCTCCTCGCTTGCTTGTTTGTTTGCTTATTATATTTGTCTATCCATTGTTCTAATTTAAAACAAGGTTGATTTTTTTTTTCAGTCGGGTTTTACTCCTTTAGCGTATGGATAGCATATCATGCAATCACTGATTACAAATCAGATGTGATGCTCTGAAAAGCTTAATGTGATGTTTTTATTAGTTTTGTTGCTATCCACAATATCATTGCATTCCCAGTGATGAGAAAAACAGAGAGATCCAGAAATAGGAAATCTGTTTTTTTAACTCGCAGAATTTGCAAAAGGTAAAATTCGGAATTGCTCCGTTTGTTATTTCAAGGTGGCAGAAGTTTTAGGTCCCAATTTTTTTCAGCAAAAGCTAAGTTCCCTAACTGCTCTATTTTTGTATGAAAAGTCAGTTTTTTAAAAATGTTTTGTTTATTTTGTGTTTTTTTTTTGTTTGTTTCCTGTTTTTTAAAAAATGGAATTTTGTATTTTAACTTTTTTTTTTTTAATAGAACAAAATTAAATTGAAAAAGAAATGTGAATTTTGCAATCTGGAAATGCTCATATCCAAAAGCTGGGTTTTATACCTTTTAAAATCTATATATTTCCAAACACAGCATTTCACCGGCATGCTGAAAACCCTCCAAATATTTTTTTTTTAAAAACAAAAACCTTTCTACAGTTGCCTTATAAATTGAGGCATACAATGCCGAGATTTGTTTGCATTCCAATATGGGAAGGAGAAGAGAAAATGTCAAGGAAAATATTTCTATTGAAATATTGAAAGCTAGGGAAGAGGAGGGAAAAGAGATTTCTTCTTGATCCTTCATCTTTTTTTCATTTCTGGTGAATTAGCATTCATTATTATTATTATTTTCCTCCTTTGGCTTTCTTCTTCGAGCTTTTATTTCACATGGTTTCCTTGTTTGTGAAGGAGGGATAAACTGTCACATTATCCCTCCTTTCTTGACGATCCAAAGTGAGTGCTTGAAACTCATGTCCAGAGAATTTTGATATGCTTAGAGTCTCTTATATGTCAGGATGAAGAAGGAGAGGGAGGGAAATTTCTCAGCTCCATTTAAGTCTCATGCAAAAAGCTTACAACTGTAATTAAATCATTAAATTCTTGTCTACGCTTCACAGAGCGTAGAGAAATTAACTTCCCACCAACCTCATTTTCTATTTGAACATGAAATAATGATTTTCTGCCAGTCTAATTACAAAGGCAACATCTGATCAAGCCAGCATCCAGAGGGGATTATCACGTGCCCGAGTATTAGACCTCATTACTAGCTTGAGTGCAAAATTATTACATCTTGTAATTGGATGGTGAGATTTATATACAGATCGGGCCGGTTTCTGTAAGATTATAATTACAAGCTTCGTTGGTTAGCTACTTATCAGAACTTTGCAGGGGGAGAAAAAAACACACAAAAAAAACAAACCAGTAGGCCAAAATGAGGATTTCATTAACCTGTAACCCTACCGTGGGGGAAAACGACTGTAACATTCATGTTATGCATTAAAGAAAACGGGCTTCGTCCATCCCTCTGTTGGCTTTGTGATGGTTGAGCAAAACAGTCTGTTTCATTTATTTAACCTGGATAATCTGGCCCTAAGAAGACGGAGGGGAAAGAGAGAGAGAGAGAGAAAGAGAGAGAGAGAGAAATAAATGAATGAGCTGTCTCTTCTGCTACACTGGGCCCAATGTATCTATTACTTAAGGGTAACCGGCTGTAAAACCATCCATTTTGTGAGTTGCAAAGGGGCTGCGGGTTTCTTTTTTTTTTTTTCCTGCGGGCAAGGAAACCAGGAGAAAAGCATTGATTGCAAGCTGGGGGTTTGGAGAAGGAGGGGTGACAAATTCATAGGCCACGCGGACACCTAAACACAGCCACCCCAGATCCATCAGCCCAAGGATATTTCACAAGTAACGTTATAACGTAGGGTGGGTGGGTAAAAATGTGTTACGCGACAAATGTATTTCTGTGTATGGGTCTCACCTTCTAGTTTCATCTATGGTGGCATACCAATGCAAGATGATAAACACATAATTTCTGTGTGAGATACAATGGATACCTTTGGGTTTATTTATTTGTCAAATTTGGACAGCTGCCCATCTACCCAATGGATTGCCAACGGTAGGACACAACTGAGTGGATAACCTTATCATCATCATCATCGCATTTATTGTATCATATATTGTGTTTCATCTTTCTTCACCATTGTTAGAAGGAATATCCACCTGGTTCAGTTCCAAGTGGGAAGAACGAAACTGGAATCATGGAGGCTGATTGGAAAGGTGGTTTAATGGTGTAGCAGAACCACCAAGCACATGTAATTCTGGGTAGCTGAACACATGGAGTGGAGAGTGAGAGTTATTTATACCCTTTCTTGGGCCTTGCCCTTGAGCTTCCTGTTCCTGTGCAAGAACATGTATTCTATTGGTTGCTGTCAGACTTCCGTGAGGCTAAGCAGGGGTCATAGCTGAAGTTGTCTGAGTTAAGTTTGGTTGAAACTTGGAGGGCAATGATGGAATGAAGAGGCTTGTGTTCTGTTGGCAATTCCTATTGTGTCTTAATGGCTTTGCCCTGGTTTGGATCTTGAGTGAGGGCTAATCCCATCACCCTTTCGGCTTGTAGATAGGAGAGCCGAGTCATTCATAATAGATACCAGATATCTGCTGGGGGGCAGGGATCTGAATTTCAGGGGCTCTGAGTTTCTCCTTTAGAGAAATATAACATTCTGCCTTTTTAAATATTTCTCAAAACATTTCATTCTTCTAGGAGAGGGGTGGGTGCTAACTATCTACACCAGGGGTCACCAACCTTTTGGACCTCAGGAACCACCAAACTCATAATTTGACTTGACGGTGGCTTGCTGACATTGGTGGCAAAGTCGGTCCTATATTCCAGAGCTGCAATAGTCACAGGAGTGTCCCTTCGGTCATCCCGGAGCAGCTGCTCCTCCACCCACGTGCGCCGGCCTGCCATGGACTGGAGGAGCTGCTCCGGGATGACCAAAGGGCCAGTCCAGTGACTACTGCAGCTCTGGAATAGGGGACCGACTTTCCCACCAATGTCAGCAAACCATCCCAGGGCGGATTTCCCTCCCCTGCTGTTGGTCTTACCTTCCGATTCCAGCTTGTGTGGCTCTACTCAAAGTAAAGTTTGCACCCGGTTGAAGGGTGGGGACCAGCGGGTGGGCGGGCGATGTAGGCGGCACAGCCTTGTTTTCCCGTGCAGCCTGGATTAATTGCTTTGACGGGGAAGACATTTCTCTGCAGACCACCAACATTTTCTCACAGACTACCAGTGGTCCCCAGCCCACCGGTTGGCGACCACTGATCTACATCATCCACTGTTCAATTCAGGACCTGTTTCCATGGCTGTGGGCATCGTGTTTTCTTCTGGTCCGGCAACCTCGGTCCTATCCTAATTCTCCAAGATTGAAACAACCAAGCCCCGAGCTCAAATCCCTGCTTAAGAGATTCGGTTTTCAAGCCATCAGGAATATTCCCTTTTGCAGAAAAGGCTCTCAAAAGTCTCTTCGCCTTTGCCCCCTGGGGCTTTCAGCCCCCTCTCCATGCTTGACACTGCAGCCTGGAGATGAATGCCAGAGTGCCCTGCACAGCTTCAGAGCTTCACATCCCTATCCAGGGTTTATCAATCCTATTTTAGAAACACATTGATCTTTGCAGAAGATCTAATCCGAACTATGAAGTTCAATAACTCCATTACCTGCCAGGTTGTGATTGGAGACGCCTAATGCTAAGATTAGTGGCAGCCTGGCTACCCTGCCAACATTGATTTGAACAGTGGAATTGCTTGTTTAATGGGAGGGGAAGGAGGGGGGGGGACAAAACAAAGAGAGGAGGAGAAAGAGAAAACGGTGTTGCTTGGACATCGGATAATTTTCGCTTCTCTTTTTAGTTGTTTAAAAGTGTGCCCCCTTCTTCGTTGCCTGGTCAACCCCAACGCTTGCATCATACACCTGTTTGGGTTAGGGGTTATGTAAGAGAAAGGGTGGGGAAGGCCAGGTGTCAAAGGTCTACCTCCTCTCTTTTTCTAAACTAAACATTTACTGGGTGGAAACCTTTTGGGAGACCGTGGCTCCTACAGGGAATTACCTTGTTGATCCAGGGTAAAGAGCCAGGTGGTCTTCAGATGTTTTAGAAGGACAGATCCCATAATCCCTGTCAAATAGCCATGCTAGCTGTTGCGTATCCCAATGGTTGCTTCATTGTCATAGAGAAGCATCACTAGGCTAAGGTCATCTAACTCTCCCTGTCAATAATGTGATCCACATATCTGGATAGACCATATTAAAAGGTAAAGGTTCCCCTTGCACATACGTGCTAGTCATTTCCGACTCTAGGGGGCGGTGCTCATCTCCGTTACAAATCTGGAGAGCCAGCACTGTTCAAAGATGTCTCCGTGGTCACGTGGCCGGCATGACTATAGGCCTAAAGGCGCATGGAGCACTGTTACCTTCCCACCAAGGTGGTCCTTATTTTTCTACTTGCATTTTTACATGCTTTAGAACTGCTAGGTTGGCAGAAGCAGGGACAAGTAACAGGAGTTATTCGGTGTTAGGGATTCGAACCACCGAACTGCCGACCTTTCCAGTTGACAAGCTGAGCGTCTTAGCCACTGAGCCACCCTGTCAACAATAAACATGGGCAAAGGCGGAGCTTATGGGAGACATGCAGAACATCTGGAGGGCATCAGGTTGTCCCTTGGTTGATGCATTGTTGCATTCTGAAATGACTAGCACGTGTGTGTGAGGGGAGCCTTTACCTTTATTGTTGACTCTTGGGATGGACTCCTTGTTCCATCAGATGATCTGAACTGAGCAGGTGCAAATATCTTCTGTTTCTCAGCACCAAGTAAACTAACAGCGCCGTGTTAGCTTGATTCTCAAAGACACTGGGTTGGCCCTTAACCAAATCAGCAAATGGTTTACTAGGACATAACATGCTAAATTCAGTTGTTTTTAAATTGGGCTAGAATGGGGAAATCACCCTAATGGGTCAACTCAGCTTGTTTGTTTCCATGTGTTGTGCCTCCCCCAAATATATATTTGTTAAACCTATTGATTGAACTCAGTTAGACTGCTGGATAACAATTCATAGAGGAATGTGTGGTTCTGCTTCCCTTCATTCTAGCTAGACTTGGAAGATTATACCTTACTTAGGTCACCATCTGGCCCAAAGAACCAGGTAATAGAGTTATTTTAGGAGTACTTGCTTTATTGTTGTTTGCTGATAGACAGAATCTTGCCAGACTAATGCAATTATCTGCATAAACAATAGTTACGCTTTATGAATTGCTAAGGAGGGTCTGTCCTCACTTTCTTCCTGCCCACCAGACGTTCCAAGCTCTGCTGTCTCTTTGACCTCTGGGAAAGAACTTCTCCCTCCTGCAAATCCAGACAATAGGTAATTGCAGTCACTTAGATCAGTGTCCCCTGACTTTTTGGGCACCAGGGACTGGTTCCATGGAGAAAGGCTTTTCCAGTGTCCTGGAGCGGGCGTGGTTTTGCATGCTGTCTGCATCCCATGGATGCGTGCTTTGCTTGTTGGCACCGCCCAGTTGCTGGCATGCTACAGACCGGTGCCAATCCACAGACTGGTGGGGGAGGACTCCTGACTTAGATAGCAAAGAGAAGTGAGGTTCCACTGACACCGCATAAAAGCTCCCACCCAAATATCTGGACAGACTTCCAAAATGCATCTGTCTTGATCAACCTGCAAGCAAATGCCACAATCACTGTAGGTTTGGTTGCAACAGGGTCTTGCAGAAGGCTGATGTGCAGTTTGGTATCTATCGCTGAAGTGATGAACTTGGGTCAGCCCCTAAATCATCACAGTTGTTCCTTTTTGCTGTGGGGCTACATTCTTCTCCTTTCCCTTTCACACCATCTTTAGATCAGATTAGATTAATAGAGTTGGAAGGGACCTTATAGTCCAACCTCCTGCCCAAGCAGGAGACCCTACACCATTTCTGACAGATGGCAGTCCAGTCTCTTCTTGAAAGCCTCCAGTGATGAAGCTCCCACAACTTCTGAAGGCAACTTCTGTTCCATGGGTTGACTGTTCTCCCTGTCAGAAAAATTATCCTTATTTCCAGGTTGAATCTCTCCTTGGTCAGTTTCCATCCATTATTCCTTGTCTGGTCTTTGGGTGCCTTGGAAAATAGCTTGACCCCTTCCTCCCTGTGGCAGCCCCTCAAATATTGGAAGACCTCTATCTTGTCTCCCCGGGTCCTTCTCTTCACTAGACTAGCCAGGCCCAGTTCCTGCAACTGTTCTTCTTATGTTTCAGTCTCCAGTCTAAAAATAAGCACAGTCACTCTAAGGATTTCAACAATAATTATAATGGAGATCTTAAATGTGGCTTCTGTGTGTTTTGTGATTTCCCAAAATAAATCCAGTTTGTTTTTTTTAACTTATACATCTTTTTTCCAGAGTTCCAAGGAAGGAAGGAAGGAAGGAAGGGAGGGAGGGAGGGAGGGAGGGAGGGAGGGAGAACACTTCCATTTAGAGTCACTTAATCAAGGTCTCCAAAATGAATCTTTAAGGAGCTGTTTATCTAATGGCAAATGGGAGAGGTGATTGAAATCCTTAAGGAGTCACACTCAACTCGACTTCTGGGGTCAGTGGTGGTAGCTCATCCCAGAATGCTTGCTGCATTTCAGGCCTTTTGATATATGAGATGCCACTGACGTTAAATATCAAAATAATAACGTTATTGCCATGAAATTATAGCTACTTCAACTGGACGCTCGCTTGATTGATGGCAATGGCTCTTTTCCGACACTCTCCATTGGACTCCAGAACTTCTTATTCCTAAGCTTCCACTTATTTATTTACTTACAGGCCATTCACTCAACAACCCATGCACAAACAGAGAGACAGAGAGAAAGAAAAAATGAAAGAGAGAGAGGGGGAATGAATGAATGAATGAATGAATGAATGAAAGAATGAATGAATGAGACAAAGAATGGAAGAGAGAGAGAGAAAGAATGAAAGAGA
>NW_020769373.1:3838626-3851185 GCF_900518735.1 Pseudonaja textilis | reverse complement strand
AAAGAAAGAAAGATGGATGGACGGACTTGAAACGTTACTGGAAGAAAAGCAAAGAGACTGTTGATGACCTAAAAGGAAATTCCTTTCAAATGCATTCAAGGGAATGTGAAAATTAAAGTTAAAGAGAAAAATACGAATGGGACTACTTAAATATGGCACGAAGAAGGAACAGTTACATCTGGGAAATGAATCTGCTGTCCAGAATCACTTCTCAGGGAAATGGGCGGCCTATAAGTTTAACACAAATAAAATAAATATTGTGCATTTTAGACCGCCACAAACCCTTTGGTCCTTTGTGATGGGAAGATCAGCCCCATTTTGGATGCAACAATGCGGCTACAGTGTATGGGGGACACAACCGATTCCTTCTAATCAGTCATGACGAATTGAAAAAGTTGCTGACATTTTTGGTTATGTACCTTGTCATTAAAGGTAACTACTACTTAGAGCAAATTGTTTCAGAGACAGGAATGCAGCAATGGCTGATCTAATTAGTGTAGGCTGTAATTTAGAAGGCTTCGTTATGGCACAGACATTATGACTCCTGGGTATTACTAAAGAACTTATTTGTCCTACTTGAAATGAATTTCTCATGAACACACAGAATGTTCTCTGGAAACCTAGAATGCTTTTTTTTTTAAAGGTGGTTTGATCTGGTTCTTCCCTCCCATTTAAAAAAAATAGAGGCTGTCACAAAAAAAAATCTTCAAATGACAGAAATATTTGTATTCTAACCTGTGCATTAAAAAGGTCCGCTTGATACCTGGTTCATATTACCATATGTGGTAGACATGTTCGGACGCAAAGAAATATTGGACTAAAATCCACACATGGTTGGAAAAAATGATAAATACAGACTTTAAACCAGAGATCTTTTTATTGGGAGTCATACCGGACATATACAATAAAGAATTGAAATATTTGATTGTAAATGTTTTAACAGCCGCTAGAATTGTACTAGTGAAGAACTGGAAAAATGACAAAATACCTATGCAGGAGGAAGTTATTAAAAATTATGGACTGTGCTGAAATGAGTAAACTGACATTTGAAATTAGAGAACAAGAAGACAAGCAATTTTATATGATATGGGATCTGTTTTATCAATGGTTGGATAAAAAGACATGGTAAGGTAACAGAATAGATAATTTTGTTATAGAAGTTTAATAGACTGATACAAGATATAATGTAGACGTATATAACCATTGGATGACAGCATAATATAATATTGATGGAATAAATTGCAAGATAATTAATAATTGATAAGTAGATAAGCGTTTGTTAGTTTGACAATGTGAGATTGATATAAATTGTGAACAATGATTATGAAAGGATTGCACAAAAGATTCTAAACCAACCGACACACTGTATGTACAAAATGGAAGATGGTTTTATGTTTTGTGTGTGTGTATTGTCTGTGTGTATTTGTCTTAAAATAAAATATATATATTAAAAAAAGGTCCACTTGGGATTAGATTCTGGCTTGATGCACATTAAAATAGAGTTTGTGTTTAAGGTTCAGGATTTCAAAAAAATAATAATCCTGATATTAAAAAATGTAACTACCTTCAGCTACCTCGCAGTTGTAGTAGTTGCTGTTGTTGAATGGCCATTATATTTGGATCTACTGTCTTTTTACACACATACACACACACATACACACCTGAAATCTAGAAAGAAAGGATGCAGAAAAGACCAAGAAATATGATTAGGGAACGGGAAGCTAAAACATATGAAAACTCATCGCAGGAATTGGTATGTCTAGTCCAATGAAAAGAAAGACTAGGGATAATATGATAGCAGTCTTTCAACATCTAAGGGGCTGCCATAAAGAAGAGGGAGTCAAGCTATTCTCCAAAACACCTGAAGGCAGGGCAAGAAGCAATGGATGGAAACTAACCAAGGAGCAACTTAGAGCTAAGGAGGAATTTCCTGACAGAACAATTAACCAATGGAAAGACTTGACTCTAGAAGCTGTGGGTGCGCCAACACTGGAGGCTTTTAAGAAGAGATTGGACAGCCATCTGTGTGAAATGGTATGGGGAGGGTTGGACTAGAAGACCTCCAATTTCCCTTCAAGCTCTGTTGTTCTGTCTGACTCTGCCTATAAGATTGGCTGCACCTTAATGAGTAAAACACATACGTTGCCCCCAGAAGACTCAGATCGATCCTTGGAATTTCTAGCTAGAGCTGTAAACATTCTCAATCATGGTAGATCCATATTAATAGTTGACTTATGTCCCACCTAGCACATGGTAGCCATCTCTCATTTCTGGGACCTTCCTTTAATGTTCCAGTTATTGACTCTTGGACATGCTAAGCTACAAATGGGCCCCCTAGTTCTCCTAAATGACTACTTGTAGACCAGAAACCATAAGCCTAACCCTAAACCCCTTGAATCTTGACAGTAGCCAACTCCTTGGTGATATATTGCTATGGTCACTCTTGGGTTATTTCTTTTTTTCAATTCTCATTTGTATTTAGGATCCCACAGCATGTTAAAAAAAAAAAACCTTACTCAGTATGCATTAGACATAAATTAAATCAATTGTCCACAAGATGGGGAGGATGAGAGAAAGCCCATTAAACTGATTAATAATTGGTTGGCTGACAAGTTAAGTGTCTCCTTGCCATTAAAATTAAGTATATTTTTAACACATTGGATTTCTTTCTATTATCTGTCACCTCCTCTGGAAAGATGGTCAAGTTAAAAAGACCGATAATTGGAACCATGTCAGAGCTTCTGTATCATTAAGACACTCAAGTTATTACATTAAGCTTGGTCTTTTTCACTTAAGAGCAATTTCACTTAGTCCAAATTGGTTTTGAACTGTTGGCACCTACATCAAAACGTTATTTTCTGCCTTCGGTTCCTTTGGCAAACCGAACAGTGCTATGGTTTCCCCATGAGAGTCTCTCTCTTTCTACAGAAGTCAAGGAAGTTTTTCCCAAATATGATGTATTAACCACGGTTAGAAAGGTTAGTTTTTTAGGGTTTCATCTATAGAAATCAAGACAATTTGGGCAGCAGTCAGAAAAGTTGCTTCTGGATGGCCCAATAATAATTCTTGTATTTCAAAATTACTCCTCTGATACAGTGGTCAGATCCTCCAGATAGATTCATATAGAGACTACTTCATTAACATAATTTAACAATGACTTGTTGAATAAGCCTCAATGATTTGGGTTCACACGTCATACTAAGACATACAACGTGGCTTGGAAACCATAACATTCATTCATCAAAACTCAACCAACCCCATGATGATTTTTAATGTGGTTTAGCATGTATGTTCCACTTCAGACATCCATCCAATGGATTGCATTGAGTTATTAGCATGCATGATTATTACAGTTTAAAATTCAGTGTAAATTAGGCTACTATGTCAAATACAGCCTATTCTGGGGGGTCCTTGGTGCTCTCTGAGCTTGGTTGTTTCCTGCAGACTTTTCATTACCCAACTAGGTAACATCATCAGTGCTAGCCTATTCTGGTATGTGTAGATATATAGGTAAATGTAGACATACAAGGTTAGCTTATAAACCATTCAGAAAACATATGGCATCCAAGCAAGATTAAACCCATTGTCCATTAAAGACACTACTCAAATAAGACTTTGGTTTTTTTAAAAATGAGAATCTTACAAAGGCAAAATCCAGAAAGTTGCCCATTAACCCATCAAATCTAGGCTTCAGATTTCTCCCCATAATAATTTTACCCCATTTCAACTTCAGTTAATAGTTATTGTTTCCACATCTGCAGTGTGACATATAAATTAGTTGTCTGCAAATGTTACACCAGTGGATTACTACATCTATCCTTTTCTTTTTTCTGAAGATGATTTTAATTTTTGTTCTTGTTTTGGTGAGGCATAAACGCACACATTCTTCCTTCTTTCAGCAACCACACTTCGAATTTACAAATATTGCTGAGATAATACATGCAATCATTCAAAAGATGAAGCGTTCTCTTTAAATCACTTTGTCTTTGTTGAACGGATGTTTTTCCTTCTTTCTTAACTTGTTGAACTGGAAAACAAGTTTTGGGACTGCAGAGGTACTGCACTACTGGCATCCAAACTTTGTTTCTGAATGCTATAGAGGAATACAAGTCTATTCTTCCTTGCTTTTATAAAAATCCAACACAGATGTAAAAGGGATTAAACTGTGAAACAGGAAGAGAAGGCAAAGAAACACTTAAATTTTTCCAAATTCCTCTATAATAAAATGCAGAAAAGGGGATAAAACTGCTGGAGGAATTAGTTTGTAAGCATGGGCTTAGTGTTTTTCCCACATTTATACTCTGCTAAATCCAAATCTTGCTGGAGAATTCCAATTAGGAATTTTCTTTGCAAAACTCACCAATTCAAGAGGCAGAAGATGTAGATGCCTTGATGCTCCCTGAGCTTGGTGGTTTTCTTGCAGATGTTTCCTTACTTAACCAGGTGCCCTGAAGATATTATCTAGTTGGGTCATGAAATGTCTGCAAAAAAACCCACCAAGCTCAGCAAGCACACAGGACCCTACTGTTTAACCCTAAGCTATAAATATTCTCTTCAGTTGGAACTAGTAGATGCATTAACACAATAAGCACAATAATAATAATAATCCTTTGGGTGATTCATTTAGTTAATTTATGATTCAAGGTATTTTGCAAGAGTTAAATGTCATGACATGAATGCAGGAAGTATTAAAAAATCTAACTCAATCCTTCAAGGAGTGACAGGTTAGCAAATTTATCATGTTTGTATTTTTGTTTTGTTTAAAAAAAAAACCCTAGCCATGACACACAATGTTATAATTCATCCTGATTCAAAAAATATGTGAAGTCAGAGAAAGTTGCTAGCTTATTTGTTAAAACATGCTTTTCATGTGTCAGCCCTGCTAGTTAGACCAGATCAGAAAACTCCCTAAGAAGGCTAACATGACTTTTATCGAGATTAGATACAAGGAAGAAATGTTTATAACTTTCACATAAACAGCACCCATCCCAAGACACTTTTTCAAAGTCTGTTCCCATTCCCAGATTCAGAACAAAGCTGAATTAGAAGAAAAACATTTGAAAAATATTTACGGAGTCATTCCAACCTGATCATTCCACGTCTTCTACCCGACCTAAGATTATATCGCCAGCTGTTTTTTGATTAGTGTCTATTTCCAGTCTCATATGCTGCTATAAAAATGTCATCTGTGCAGTGGACACAGAGCCCAGAAGCTCCAAAATTATAAGTGGTCACCGCAGTGACCTCAAAATACATCTTTTAGTAACCACCTCACTTCTATGGCATGTTTTACATGCACACATCAAAGAAAGAAACAATCCAGAGTCTTACCACTGGCTACAGAAAACAATTTTGGAAAGCGAAGGAGAGGGAGAAGGAGAAAGGAAGCCCACAAGACCGGGTTATAGACAATTTCACAAGATGTTTGTAATAGAAGTAACATAGTTTTGAACAGGGAAAAAAATAGAATTAATGAATTGATGGGTTGACAAGATCAGTACCTTAGTTTTGGATGATACACAATCATGCCTACTGTTCCTGTCCTATTGTCCCCATTTATTCGTACCTGTTTCCTGTATTCTTACTCAAGTTTATACTTATACCTATTATCTTGCAAGTGATTGACAAATCGAATCAAATAAAAAATAAATAAATCAAAATAAAATCAAAATAAGCTATTTCATTTGAATTATGTAGTTATATATTCATTGATATTGTTCTGCTCCCAGGTGATGTAGGACAACCAATAGTAAAGAACATTTTGAATTGTAAGTCATCAATATCTGGAGAATAATTTCCTCATGTTGGAGGCTAAATCATAGGATGAATGGTTGAGGGAGCTTGGTATGTCCAGCCTAATGAAGAGAACAATTACAGGGGGATATGAAAGCTGCTTTCCAGTACTTGAGGAACTGTCTTAGAGAAGATGGGCTTGGCTTATTCTCCAAAGCACCAGAGGACAGGACAAGAAGCAATGAATGGAAGCTTGTTAATGGGAGATCCAATCTAGAACTAAGGAGAAATTTCCGGACAGTGAGACCAATCAATCAATGGAACAGCTTATCTCCTGGAGTTGTGTGTGCTCCATCACTGGTGATCTTCAAAAATTGACTGAACCACCATTTGGCTGGGATAGTATAAGGTCTCCTGCCTTGAGCAAGAAGTTGGGTGAGAAGACCTCCAAAGTCCCTTCCAGCTCTATGTTTCAACTGGTTCCATAGCTGGAGGAGTTTTGCTCATAGGTTAGAAGTTGGAGGTAGAACTGGAAAACAGTAAACCGTAAACCAAATAAAATGGGAGTTTTCAGAGATGCCTATTGCAGCAATCCAACTGCCCAAATGAATTTAATTAACGTATAATTAATCTGCAAGTTTTTTTTTTTAAGAATGAGGAGTCTAGAACATCTTATTTTTGAAATGTCCCTTTTTCATAGGTTGTGCAGCTATGATACTATATGTTTATCATGTTGTTTGAACTAAGCACACTGTTTTAATCATTTGACTTCACTTGCAAAAAGATTTTAGCGACCTATAAAATTAAACAACTTCTTCTGCTCTTTTTCATGGAAAATCCCCATAATAAAATTCCAGGTTTTCTATCTTTAAGATTATCTAGATCTGACTCTTTTGCTGTATTCTAGATCTGAGTGCACACACACACACACACACACACATACAAACTCACACATGCTTAAACACACACACTGAAGCACCAATAAAAGAATGAATTGATTGACAAAGCAAACAGTTTCAGACAATACCTTCTCATTGTTACATTTTTATGTTTCTTTTCTTTCGCTGTTTGGCTGATCTTCCATTTATCATTTTATTGGAACTGATGGTATGTGTTTTGAACACTGAATTGAATCCAGTTCTGTTTACACAGCCTGTTTAAATGGGTCATGAAGTGGGTGAGAATGCCACGCAAACTCAAATAAATTCCATTTGTTTGCAGTTAAGCTGACTTCTTCCTGAGTCAAAAACAACAACAAATTGTTGGAGGATTAACTGTCCCTTCCAATATCCATGATTAAGACAATGTCCTAGATATGGGTCTCCAAAACAGGACTATTCTAAGCATCTTTGTATAAAATTGTATTTTTATTCCTTCAACAGCCTACCAAGTTCTGAATTAAACCATCCATTTGTGAGTCTGACATGGACAAAACAACTCATTGGAAAATGAAGTAGCTTGGCTTCCTGTTTCAACAGAACAACTATGTGGTTTGAGCTTCAGCATGGACCTGATGCAGAATTAAGAACCATCCATGAATCCAGATGATTGCAGATTCCACATTTCACTAGAAACTGGGGCTGTGCAAAGCATCCATTGGGTGTTCCTCCAAACCGTGAGGCAGCAACCTCTTCCATGTTCAATGTAGCCACGTCCAAGGTTTTCCCAGGTCATCTCTGTATGAACATGCTTGCAGAGCTGTTTCATTTCATTAAAAGTCCCAACAGAAACAGTGTCTGGACAAGCATACATGGAAAAACTCTGGGACTTCTTTAAATGAGCCTTGTAGAAGATGTCCTGCCTCGATGCTTTGAGGAGCGTCCCAACTCAATTGGCAGGAAGCACAGAAAAGGTTCTCATATTCTTTTAGAGATGGAAGAGTGTTGATGACTTGCTTCCATGTGCTTGGTTGCTTGCTCTTGAACTTGAGAGTAGGATGTGGCAGCTTCTGTTTGGGATAAATTTGTGAGGAATGGGAATAGGGGGGGCTGCATGCCAAATACAACAAAAGAGACTGTAGAATGTAGCATGAGCGATTAACTCAACAACAACCTCTGAGCAAATACAGAGATACTCCATCTAAGGGATTCTCTTGAATCTTCCCATCATAATCAGCAAGGATAGAGTAGTGAACTCTGGTCTCATGTGTGTTCTTCTTTGTGTAACCAAAGCAATGCTGTGGAGGTATTTGTGGGTCTCAAAAGGTCTACAACAAAGATCCCCAAGGCAGTAGTTCCCCCCACCCCCGAGATAATAGATTGAGTTGAAGCTCGGATACTCTTCTGTCTGCAAAATTATCTCAACTTACTGCTAGCCTCAAGCAATTGTTAGAGAGCAACTTTTCATGCTCTTTGCTTCTCGGGAGTTTGTAGGCTGCTATCAGGATTCAGTGTGATCTAAATGGCAAGGAGTCCTCAGGGGAGAAAAATATTTCTACTGTAATATCCATTGTCACTGAAGAACCAATAGCATCGGGTAAGAGAGCCCTTATCTGGACCTCCCCACGTAATTCCTTTGATTCAGCCTAAGTCCTACCATGTTCTGTAAAGCTCTTCTTTTATATCATAACTCATCAGAAGATCTGCGCATCAAAGCTGTCAAAGGAATTCATCTGGAAGAATGGTCTCAAAAGAAAATGTCTGCTTACCATGCTCAGCACAAGAGAAAGATAGTGTTGATGAGCTGCCAGAAGACAAATAGAAGAAGGAACTGGATACATGCATCTCCTGGAGCTGGTTCCAGTTCTTATCCCAGTAGGGATCATAGACAAGGGGACATGGTTCATGATAGCAACAGCACTTAGACTTATATACCGCTTCATACTGATTTACAGCCCTCTCTAAGCAGTTTATAGAGTCAGCATTTGGCCCCCAACCATCTGGGTCCTCATTTTACCAACCTTAGAGCCATAGATTGGGTTTGCTACCCAAGACTCTTTCCTTCTTCTCCTTCCAACCTTTTTTTTTTGGGGGGGGGGGGTGAGCCATTTCAAGTTCCTTAAGCCAAGTTCTTCCCCAATTAGATGCTGCTTCTGGCACGGCTGACATATTAAGTACGTTGTGTTCTTTCTTTATATAGGAGTTGCATTGTGGCAGAGCTAACATTCAGGTCGTCCAATCCAATGGCATGATTTATGATCTCAGTCAATAAAAACCAAAACTGCAGACGTCAAAGTTATCTTTGACTGGGTTAAAGTCAGCATGAAATTTTGGAAACTTCTCTTTCTCAGCTTTTCAACTTCACATGCTGTTTCAATAAGTTTGCTTGTGCAAATACCAGCTATTCTGAAGGTAACACCCAACCGTTACCAAGTTGGGTTAAAGGATTAGTTGTTAGCCTCAAACACTCTACAAGTCAACCGTACCTATTTCATGGCCAGTTCAAGCATTCCAAGCTCTGGGAGGGGAGGGCGAGGGACAGGGCCAGCCAGTGGTAGGACCACCCAACAGGGAGCCAAAGCAGAGAGCCCAAAGAGCAGCATGCAGCTCTAGAGCACAGGTTGCTGTCACCCAGCCTAATGGATAAGAACCATTCACCACTGCGTGGTACTTAAGAGCCTCCAGAGCACATAAAAAGTTACTGAACGATGACTGTTCAACGTTCGTGGAATTTTACCGTGACAATATCTTCTTTCATTTGCAACTCTTGAGTTTTGTAATCCTTTCTTCTGTCTTGTCTTTTACTACAATAAATCTTTTAAGAGCTGAAGAGGCCTACATTGTTAAGTGTGCTTTCACAACCCCCCCTTCTAGTTGAACTAGGAACAGAGGAGGCAGAGGGCTAAAAAAGAATGAACAGGTTACATCTCTTAATGAAAGTTTTCCCCCAGGGCAGCGAAGGCAGTTCCTGTCCAAAAGTCAGGATGAAAATCAGATAAGAAAGTTCAAACAATGAGATCTAATGAACAGTTTATGACCTGAGGAATCCACCTTCCACAGAGGTTAAGAACTTCTTGGTAATACTAGCTGTCACATAAATATTGTCTAACAACTTGGAAAGAATAGAACTTACATTGTTAACAAAGGCAGAAATATTAAGCATGCTAAATGCCATCCCAGCCCTGCTTACAAGCTTGTCTTGTTGTTTAATAGTCCTGCCAGAAACAGATAATTTACCAGTGTAGAAAGCAACTTCCCGCTCAACAACAAAACCTCACTGTCTTTTATTTATAACACATCAGTCCTATAAACCTCATGTCAAAACAGATTTTATTTTAAAGAAAATATCCCTCTGTATTGTACACCAAGTTTCATCCATGAGAAAATGTCTTTATATATATATGATTTATCAACTCCTGTAAATTACAGGGTTATAACAGCAATCGGAAGGCTGGGCCAGGGTTTGGATCCTTATGAATCATATTTATTGAGTAGCTACCGTAACTTCTCTGGATTCAAAATACTCTTCAAATGTTAAAGTTAGTCATGGGAAGAAAGCCAAAGCCAAATGAGAGTATTTCATACAGGATTTATTTTTAGAACCTGAGTATTTAAGGAGCAGTGGTTTCCCCTTTCAAAATCCCAGAGACCACAACATTATCAATGGACAAGTCTTTCAGACCAAATCTCTCAAACTTTACTTACACTAAATTAGAAACACAGCAGTGTTCATACCAAGCTAAATCTCTTCTTGAAGTATTGGTACACTACAGGTATAACCCAAGGAAATCTCCTCTGAAATTCCCTTCTGAGAAGACCAAAAGGATGGTTCAGAAATTTTCCTTTTCTACATCAACATGCAAATATTTTGTCCAATCTTGAGGGGCTGCCATTGCATAGACCTGGTCTCCTAGATGATATGGAAAAATTATTGGGAGGGAGTAGGGGGAATTATGGCTTGAAGGAGGGAGAGGGAAACTGCAATCCTCCAAGCATTCCTAAACTACAACTTGTAGCATCCCTTGATGGTGGGATCTCCTCAAAGTTGGTAAAAGCAGGAGGAGGAGGAGGAGGAGAAAGAGAAGGAGAAGGAAGGAAATTGAGTCAGGGAGAAAGAGAAGAAGAAGAAGAAGGAAGAAAGGGAGAAGGAGAAGGAAGGGAGATGGAGTCAGGGAGAAAGAGGAGGAGGAGGAGGAGGAGGAGGAGGAGGAGGAAACTCTCAACAAAGAACTCATTAAGCCAAGCCTCATTAAGCCAAGCCTGTGGTGGAATTTTAGCATCTCATTGTGTCTCATTGTGACAAATAATGACTTCAAGAAGCATCAGCAAAACAGGACATAACCTAATCTTGAAGTATGATAAGATTTGCAGAAGTGGCACCAGTAGCCTCCACATTGTTAGGATAGGCTTATTCCTATCATTGGCTACCTGATTATTATTATTATTATTTTAATTTGGAGAATCTGGTACTAAACCTTGCCTCTCTCCCATGCAAAGCTCATGATATGCCTGCGAACTATAAGGCCCACTGACATTAATTTGAAGGTGGCATCAGGCAAGTTGTCATGGCAATTCAGCCTGACATCTCCTGCCTAACATTATGCCCAGAGGAAGAATGGAAGGTGAGCAAGAGCTATATTAAACCAAGCTTGTTAGCCCTCATAATTACCAGTCCTTCATGATCTTGCATTGATGATTGTCTGAATTCAGCTTCCAAATTAATGTCAGTATGGCCTGAGAGTGGCAGAACAAGAACTTTGTGTATAGCAAAGACAAGTCACTGATTCTCCTTTTTTTAAAAATAAAAAGGTGACAGGAAAATCCCAGTCTAATGACTTTTAGATCACAGATGTTCAGCTCACATTAGGCTAAAAAGCCGAGTTGTGTTTTCTTAAAACATATCAACCATACTCCGGAAATTCCTTACAACAACTTCTAGCCCATTCAATAGATTCACTTAGCGTCCTGCTCATGAAGGACACCCCCCAACCCAGCAAGATACGTCTACCACCTCTTGAAGGACCCTGGTTTTCCCCCTGTCTTTGTTTGGGGACAGAATGTTGACAGGTGATAATATCCAGGGCCACAGAAATGAATTGACCTGTCAGGGATACAGCATCCTTATCCAGAAAAATAGTAGAGGCATTAATACGCAGAAAATTCCTTAAATGTGTTACATTCCTCTTTCAGGGAACTCAGAGCAATTTTGATTGGAGATATGAATGCCTGTTTGTAATCAGTGGAGGTTTTCATGAGGTGGCTAATCCTCAAAAGTTGGATGATTTAGTCTCTATGATTTATCAAGATGTGATGCGTAGGCTGAGAATTATATAGACAGAGTGGAGTGGACTGGAGTAGAAGGGAAGAGAAGGGAAGAGAGAAGAGAAGAGAGAAGAGAAGAGAAGAGAAGAAAAGAGGAGAAGAGGGTAGAAAAAAAGAAAATAGAATAGAATAGAATAGAATAGAATAGAATAGAATAGAATAGAGTAGAGTAGAGTAGAGTAGAGTAGCGTAGAGTAGAACAGAACAGAACAGAACAGAACAGAACAGAATAGAATAGCATAGGAGCTGGAAAGGACCTTGGAGGTCTTCTAGTCCAGCCCCCTGTTCTGGCAGGAGACCCTATACCATTTCAGATAAGTGGCTATACCGCTGAGCTCAGTGGAGTTTATTCAAGTAACATACTTAGAAATAAAGTCTTGCTTCTACAAACCACAACTATGTTGCAGGAGAGTCCCGTTTCATTTTCAACTGATAGACATTGGGTCAACCCAAGTGTGAAAACGGACTATAAATGCACAAATCTCCGTATAAGCACTGCAGAGACATAGGCATACAGGAGCTCTCTCTCTCTTATTTCAGTGTGACAGGATAACCCTCCTCCCCACCCCCACCCCCCTCTATCTATCTATCTATCTATCTATCTATCTATCTATCTATCTATCTAT
>NW_020769373.1:3827691-3836123 GCF_900518735.1 Pseudonaja textilis | reverse complement strand
TCTCTCTCTCTCTCTCTCTCTCTCTCTCTCTCTCTCTCTCTCTCTCTCTTAGTAGAGTATTGGAAAACAAAGCATAGAAGGTGAGTATTGCTGGTTCATCCTTGGCTTATTTTTTTTCAAAAGGGGGAAGGACAGAGCTATGAATATAAATTTTTATTTATTGAATTTCTACAGCCATCCATCTCAACAAGGGAGCCTGGGTAGCATTTCATAAGATATTCCTTATGTAGATCCTTTCTCTCACTCCGTGAATGTAGATCTTCTATTCATGAAGATAAATCCAGCTAATTTCAGAGGAGGTGGAATCCCACCCCCCCAAAATAGGCAAATACTATTAGCTTTGCATGGAGCTTTGTCTTCTACCCCTGCACAGACTCCACAATAAATCCTTACGCAATAAATTCATTGAAAGGAACTGCATGGCATGGAATGCTTGTGATTTGCTCATCTTGGAGATTTTTCATGGTGTAGACTTGCCCAGTCAGATCAGAAACAACTAGTGGTAGATTGAGACTTCTCCCAAGAGAACATTCCAATGAGTGACTGTGATTCTTGTCAGATTTTTACTCCTCAAGGACAAACAAATTCTTCGATACATCGCAATGAGATCAATAAGTAAATAAATAAGAAACTATTGATAGTATCTTCCATAAGGGTTGTAGTTTGTGCTCATTTATATAGCTGGGTATCCACAAATGGAAGACCAGAAATAGTGCTTTCAGAATAACAAATGAAAGCGGCCAACAATTATAAATACGATGGATTGAGAAGGTTCTTCTGCATAAGGTAGAGTTCCTACTATTTCTGGACAAGCTTGCAAAAAGGTCATGTTTGAAGTCGACACCAGCTTTCTTCTATGTTTAATTGTCTTGTCTTGTACATACTACAGCAAATTTACTCACTATAGCGAGAGGCCTTGATTTATAGAATCCATTTCAGCAGGCGAAGGAAGGAAAGAATTTCATAGAATAATAGAGTTGGGACCTTGGAGGTCTTCTAGTCCAGCCCCCTGCCTAGGCAGGAAACTCTACAGCACTTCAGACAAACGGTTATCCAACATCTTTTCAAAAACTTCCAGTGTTGGCATGGTTGAAGCCAGCTTGAGAACATCAGATTCTGAGTGGCAGTTTTTGATAACAAAACCAAAGTCCAATCTAGGGAGAATGTGAAGAATAATGTCAAGTTTGGAAAAGCATTGTCCACATTGAGAAGAATGCAGGCGACCAGAACGATAATAACCAGACGTTGTTCTAGACTGTTGTGAGGAGACAGGTGCCTGTGAAGTCAGCAGCCAACTGTGACGGTGCCACAATGACAACATGTATACAGTGATATACAGTTGCCAATGTGTTTGCAGGAGGAGACGTGTTGCAAGAGAGTAACTCATATCATTTGTGTGATTACGCCATTGTGCCCATTTTGTAATTTGTCCCATTGCTCCGCCAGAATCATCTGGGACGGGAAAGGGAGATATGTGATATGCATCGTGATGCCATCATCCAAACGATACAAAATAAATAACTTATGTCAGTGCAGCGACACACATGGTATCCTTGTGGCTTTTATCTGATGTCTATGGCACTTTCTTCTATCTGCCGCTGTTGAAATCTATGTGCCACTCAATTGAATTGATTGTCCTCATCTTTAAGGCAAAATACACAACATAATTCCCCAATAGCAAGAGGGAAGAGACTGTTGTGTCCAGCTTGATTAAAAAAACAAAACAAAAGCCCAGACTTCCTAAAACCCAGGACTGAAGGAACCACTCAAATATCCAGAGTGATATTTCTCTCACCAACTTTAAGATGTTTGGACTTCAACTCCCAGTATTCCCCAGCCAGCATGAATTCCAAACACCTTCAAGTTGTTGAGTTGGAGAACATTGGTCCAGAGGAACAAAGTCCCATAGAAGAAGAACAGGGATTGAAAAGGCCCATCTCGCTAAACTCTGAGAAGATGGCCCTTTTTCCTAGCTTCTGTTCCATCCTTCACCTACGCACCAATGCTGGAGATTGAACAGGAGAAGTTCTGCGTGAAGCTATTGACTTACCACTGACTTATGGATGGCTGTGGGAGGCGAATGGTTTGTTACAAGGCTCCACAGAAGCAAGGAGAAACGAGCTACTCTTCTCCTACGCCTTTTACATGAGAAACAGGACTGTTAAATGACTTGAAGGCTTGTGGAGTGAATGCTGACTCCTTGCCATACTGACATTTCCCTTTGAAATTAATATAGCGGGCTTGGAATGTACCATATCATTAAGAAGGGATTACATCGGTCTGAGACAGCATAATGTAACTGCCGCAGCTCCTCATTGTTAAGCTAATTGGACCGCCAGGTTTCTGATAACCAGGAGCTGCCATAAATAAGCAAAGAGGACAGCTTTGAGAAGCATGACTACAGAATTAGCCCCTCAGGGAAGTTATTAAAAGGGCCATTGTCACCTCCCACCTCCAAAACAAACAAACAAAATTGACTGGACATCTGCAAGACATCTAAGGCAACCCAGGCCAAATTTCCCCCAAATTTTGCACCAACTGCTCGGTGGGAGCATGTTGAAAATATGAGAGGTGTTTGACAAACAGCTTTCATCCAAACAGCTGTTCCATCCTTGGCAAGATCAGGAGATCAACCAGAAGAGAGCTGAAGGTCTTCTAATGCTCCAGCAGGAGATCCTACACCATTTCAGACAAGTGGGTGCCTAGTCTTTTCTTAAAAACATCTGAAGGCAAGTTGTTCCACTGATTAATCGTTCTGACTATCAGAAAATTTCTCCTTAGTTCTAGGTTGCTTCTCTCCTTGGTTAGTTTCCATCCATTGCTTCTTGTCCTGCCCTCAGGTGCTTTGGAGAATAATTTGATTCCCTCTTCTTTGTGGCAGCCCCTCAAATATTGGATGATTGCTATCATGTCACCTTTAGTCTTTCTCTTCTCTAGATTAGATATGCCCTATTCCTGCAACCGTTCTTCTATCTTTTAGCCTCCAGCGCCGTAATCATCTTTGCTGCTCTTTTCTGCACTCTTTTCAGATATTTTGTCTGGACAACAATAATACACCAATATCAGCATTTATTGGTTTTTGTCTGTTGGTTGATGAACAGCACTGATGATTTCTGAATCAATCAGATCAAGAACACTTCATTTGCTATCTTTTTACATTGCCAATTGTTCGTTGACTTTATTTTAGGACTCAGAGAGAGCTTTAAATTGCTTATTTATGTTATTTTTTTTTAATTTTTAGGACAGTTCTCCAACATTTGCTCTACCCCAAGTTCAGGACACAATGTACAAAGTGAACCCTTGATCACAAAGGTGTCCAGATGAAATCAGAGTGCCAGCAATCTAACCCATACTGAAGACGCTTGAGGAAACGGGAGTTACCTCTTACTTAAATGAGCCTGTTAAACTATTTGTGAGATGAAAAAAAGAAAGGATACAGATCACAGCTGAAGGCGTACTTCCAAAGTGATCATCAAAGTTTTGACAGTCAGAATTTTTGAAGTCAGAGCTATTAAAAGCAAGAGGCCAGGATGGACAGAGAAGCAATTCAAAAATTTTTTGGAGACAACTAAGATTTAAAAACTCCACTGTAAATTATTCATGTGTTGATATAGGGAGGGGTGGGTTTAGTGGATATGTTTTTGCTTTTCTTCTTTTTCCCTAAATTTTCTAAGAGAAAGGTCTTCAAATGGCATCAAATGCTTTCACTCTTCTCTCTCTTCAGAATCTTGTGGCAGACTCCAGTTTAAGTTGAGCTGAGAATTCAAGAGACAATTAGTCCACGCTAGTGTTTATCAAACTTGAAAATGTTAGACTTCAACTCTACTTCTCCTGTTCCTTAAGGTTGCTTATAGCACATTCCACTTATTATAAGAGGTGGTGTGATGGCTCAGTGGTTACGACGTTGGGCTTGTCAAATGGAAAGATAGCAATCCAAGTTCGAGACCCGAGAACCACGCAATGGGGTGAGCTCCCATCCTTGGCTCAGCTCTTGCCAATCTAGCAGTTTGAAAGCATGCCAATGCAAGTAGATAAATAGGTACCACTTTGATGGGAAGAGAACAGCACTCTGTGATATCATACTGGCCATATGACCGCAGAAATGTCTTTGGACAGCACTGGCTCAATACCCTTGAAGTGGATCTCTTCTCTGTGGAGTCAGCAACAACTAACAGAGTACAATCTGCAAGGATTCCTTTCCCCCTTCTTAAAACTTATTATAAGATGCAAACACTCTTAAAAATAAAGAAAATGAATCTACTAAGAAATTACTAAATCTACTAAAACAAATCCTGGCACTATTCTTCAGTTTCTTCCAAATCTATGGGATGATGTTTGAGACCAAGCCTTCTATATATTTTGAAATGAAACACAGATGACATTCAGAAGCATCTGGAAGGAGAAGAGAAAGATTCAAAATGGTGGCTGAGAAGCATATAAATGACAGAATGGAGCTTCAGTTGGCCAATTGCGACCACAGTTTTGGATTTCTGACACCTTCTCCTGATGTTCATGAGGGCAATACTGTTATCATTTACAGAGAGGCTGGGTTGTCTATCCCTCCACCCTGAATATGGGGTCTTTGACCATTTGTGAAACCAACCATTTTTTAAAATTAAATATCTATTTCACGCCCGTTTAAAAATAATATTGGCACACCTTCCTTTCTCTCTAGTCTTCCCAATAATATTCATATTATAAGAAGCTTTTGGAAATCATGAAAATATTCGTAACTAGCTTCCTCCTTTTCAAACGAGGTTTTCAGAAGTGATGTTTCTGGAATAAAATTATTTATTGAAAGGCAGAATAGTTTTGGAAAAGACACAAATCTCCCCATCTCTCCCAAACAGAAGGACTTAGGCTGTTGAAAAATTCGCAGGCCTGCGGTTCTCATTAGAAGCGATTCTGACACCTTTCCGCCAACTTATTAAAATTCCATATAGTGAGGCTTACAATTTTATTTTTGTGCTCTTTATTCCCTGTGTGATGAAAGGGAACAAGAGAAAGAGGGAATGAGATGCTTAAAAATGGCTCGCATGTATTACTTTCATTCGTCGTGTGTCAAGAAACTTAGGATGCAGCCTTAGAAACACCACGAATATTTCAAGTACACATAATGAGTCCCGGAAGGACTTTGAAAATATCAGATTAGGATGTGTCAGGTGGGTTTTCTTAAATAATGCAGATACGGTAATACAGATCATCTTTGTGGCAATCAGATGTCTCTTTAAAATAGTCAGTAGGAAACCTTGCCTGGAATGTCTGTCTGTTTAGGCATCGCTGGGCTGAGATAAAGTACCTTTTAAGTACCTGCAGATAATAGCCAGTAAATTAGTTCACTGAATATTTCTAACCTACGTTTCACAGAAGTCCCACCAAATACAAACTGGATTTATTAAGCTTCCCATCAAAGGAGGTTTTGAACCTTCAAATTATTCTTCAGTTCAGATTAAAGATTGAAATGGGGTGGGGGAGAAAGACCTCTATTTTTTCCCCCCTTGCTCAAGCCCCACTGATAATAGCCCTCAGGAAAAATATACATTTTTCAGTTTTATTTTTCAAAGCTCCCCCCTTTTTTTCCCCTGGAGCTCTCAAAAAGGATAAAAAAAATGCCTTTCATTCCTTCCTACCATGTACAACTCATGAAACATGATGCTGCCTTGAAAGAGGTCTAGAGGTAGGAAGAGCTAAAGAGATGAACATTGGGCAAGGATGAACTTGCTCAGTGATGAACTGGTTCTTATTTTTTTATTATTTGTTTATTTATTTATTAATGTCAAGCAAGTATTAGATAAAAGGCATAGCATGGCTATGAATACATGAAATGGATATGAATATAAAAGAAACAATAGGACAGGGACGGTAGGCACGTTGGTGCGCTTATGCACGCCCCCTACAGACCTCTTAGGAAAGGGGTGAGGTCCACAGTAGACAGTCTAAGGTTAAAGTTTGGGGGGGGTTGGGGAAGAAACCGCAGAGTCAGGTAGAGTATTCCAGACATTGACCACTCTGTTGCTGAAGTCGTATTTCCTGCCATCAAGTTTGGTGCAGTTAACCTTGAGCTTGTATCTATTGTGTGCTCTTGTGTTGTTATGGTTGAAGCTGTAGTAGTCATTGACAGGTAGGACATTGCAGTAGATAATTTTATGTACTATACTTAGATCGGACCGAAGGCGGCGTAGTTCTAGGTTGTCTAGGTCTAAAATTTCAAGTCTGGTGGTATAAGGTATTCTGCTACGAGTAGAGGAGTGGAGAACTCTTCTTGTGAAGTATTTCTGGACTTTCTCAACTGTGTTAATATCAGATATGTGATGTGGGTTCCAGACTGATGAGCTGTATTAGAGTATTGGTCTAGCAAATGTTTTGTATGCTCTAGTTAGTAGTGTGATATTATTGGGGGAAAAGCTACGCAGGATTAGGTTAACAACTCTTAATGCCTTTTTGGCTATGTAGTTACTATGTAGTTACCTTCTGAAGTTGTTACTGCTTTACAAGTTCTCTCTCTCACATACACATCTTGATTTGATGCATTCTGGTCAATTTTCAAGGATCTGCTCCCTCTCAATGGCCTACTAGTAGTAGGGTTAGGAAGGGAGGTGGGAGGAAGAAAGGAGGGAGGGAGGGAGGAAAGAAAAGAAAGGAGGGAGGGAGAAAGGAGGTGAAAAGTAGCTCAAGAAGGAGACACATCAAGAAGTGGAAAAAGGAACTGTCCTATTCACTTGAGTTTACTCCATGGCCACCACAGCTTTCCTACAGATTGACTTATTTATTAAGACAATTCCTTTCGGTTTTGATGTACCTTTTATTTTTAAGTGCCTGACAATAAAGCACGCTTGAAAAGACTCACCAAACTGTAACGCGTATTGTCTTAAAACACGCCTTCATTACATTTCAATTCTGTGCTTCCCTAGCAAATCCAACTGGGTCTGCTTTGCTTTCCATTCAGCTGGATTCGCAGCAGGGAAGGTTCAACAACTCCTCCCCCCCCCTCCCCCCCCCCCCCCCCCCCCAAGTCCTGTTCTTTTAGTATTAAAGCGATTCCCTTGATGCAGCCTCCTGTCACAGATCTTAACTCCAAATCATTTATTTAACATCTGCTTGGCAATCATTGCTTCAAGATTTACTTCCTTGAAAACACAACTGGGACACTTGATCCTGCCGTGTTTTCATTTGCAGATGGCCTTTTTTTAAAAGAAAAAAGAAAAAAAAACAAAGGAAAAGAAAAGAAAAAGAACAGTAAAAGACATCATAAGCGGAGAAGGAAGGAGAAGGAAAAGTCAAGATGACACCAATAAATTGTAATGACTCATTTCTTCTTTTGCATTATTGCTGCTTGGGTAATTTTCGAGGAGACGGTGAACTGCAGAGACGCTTAGAGGCTGCTTAGCAAAATTACAGAAAAATCCATTTGATGTACATCATCAAAAGAAGCTCCTCTACCAATTTTGACAGGTGGGATTGCAAACATCCCAATGAATGTCATCTTATTAATTCCGACACATCACAAGCATGCACAAACGGACATCTATTTAAAATATGGAACTAGAAGTAACTTTCCTTCCGGATTAACATTTTTTTTTATTAGGTTATAAGATGAACTACAAAATACAAAAGTAAACAGGAAGAAACCGGATGGGGGCAGAGAAAAGTGGGGAGAAACTGGGGGAAAGGAAAAAATTCCCTCTGTTGCAGTAAAAAAAAAAAAAAAAAAGCCTTAACATCAAACCGCAACTTTTTGTTTTTCCATAATAATATAAACTAGCCATTTGCATACAAACTGATCGATCTATCTTCTTTTCATCATCTTTTAATGACCCCATAATCCCTTGCAGAGGTAGAGTCTGGGCAACTGAATGCAGCTGAGTGTTTAATGGCCGGATGCCCTTCCTGTCGCCGATGTGGAGGTTTGTTCACCAGATATATTCTTACTGTGCCCGGTAAAACCCAAAATCAAAGTTTCACTTTTCCCCACTTCAAGCACAAAGTTCAGAAGCAGCCTCCATGTGGATCAATTTTGCCATTTCTGCCAACGCCATCTGCTTCTGCAGCCATTCGTAGGGATTGACGTTTCCAAAACTACAAGTAACTTTCTAAATCCAAATTTATTCATTCATTTGTTCATTTATATTGTTTTCGCCTTGCGAAACTCGAGGCAGCGAACATATCCAATGTACCTTCCTTCTCCTGTGATTTTACTCCACAACAACCACCCTCTGAGGTGAATTGGGCTGAGAGAGAGTGACTGGCTCAGGGTCTCCCAGTTGGCTTTCGTGGCTAAGGCAGGACTAGAATTCAATATCTCCCAGTGATTGACCCAAAGTCGCCCAACCTGCTTTCGTGCCTAAAGTAGCGCTAGAACTCACTATCGGTCCAAATTTATCCAACTGGTTTTCGTGTCTAAGGTAGTACTAGAACTCACTGTCTCCTGGTGA
>NW_020769373.1:3817691-3822691 GCF_900518735.1 Pseudonaja textilis | reverse complement strand
TCATCTCTTCCTCCTCCTCCATCACCATCTCTTCTTCTTCTCCATCTCCTCCATCAACCTCTTCCTCCTCCTCCATCACCACCTCTTCCTCTCTCTTCCTCCATCAACACCTCTTCTTCCTCCATCAACACCTCTTCCTTCTCCTCCTCCTCCATCTCCTCTTCCTCGTCACATTTTCTTCCTCCTCCATTTCCGCTTCTTCCTCCTCCATCAAATACCCCTTCCTCCTCCTCCATCTCCTCCTCTTTGCAACAGTCATGTAAAAAACAGTCTTAAATCACTATTTTCACTGCCATTGTAATTTCAAACAGTCACAAACAAATGGTTATAAGTTGAGGACTACCTCAACTGTATATCTCTTATTTTGATGGCCAGAAAAAAAAACATGACTTGCCCAAATATCTCACACTATTTCATGATGGGTCAGCTGCAATTTTATGGAATTCTGAACTCTTAAAACTCACCCGAGTTATTATTTTGGAGTTGTTTTATGTGTCGTTAGTTCTGAAGTTTTAAGTGTGTGGGAGGCTTGTATTGTTTTCAGGTTGACTTCTCCAACCTGGTGCCTTCCAGAAGTCTTGGGAAAATAACTCTCAGTATTCCCCAGTTAGCAATGGCTGCGTTGTGTAGGGATTTTAAGAGTTGTGTTCTTGTTCCCAATACTACCAATCGGAGACATAAAGTTGAACTGTATTTCAACCTGGGCATCTTGTATTGGAAAACAGCCTAAATGTGCATTTGATAATTCAACAAATATCCACTCACACATCATCTTAAAATCTTAAAATCTCCAGAACCATAGAAGACTACTCCAGAAGACTACCAACTTGAAATTGGGCACGTATATTCCTCTTGGCTTCTAGGTGCTCACTAAGAAAGGATTTTTTGAAATGACCATCAGAGCATTTAGAGTATTTCCTATATTATTATTATTAACATGCTCTGATGCTAAAGAGTTCTACTGCCCCTCCCCACCTGAAAAGAAATCTCTTCCAAATGCAAAACACAAGCAGAGGAGAGGAGTTTCAGTTTCAGTTATAGTTATAGTTTCACAGCACCAAGCAGCTTTAGTACAGATTAGGTGAGCTAAGTCGGGTATTGTGCTTTTAAAGTTGTAGCGATGTTTCGGCAGAATCTCATCTGCCATCATCATCATCCATACAGAAGCCTGATGATGGCAGATGAGATTTTGCCGAAACGTCGCTACAACTTTAAAAGCACAACTATAATGACGTAGGAAAATACCCGAACAAAGCTGAATACCATATATATATATATATGGTCTTTTTAATAAACTTAACCCCTTTCTTAACATAAACTGCTTTTAACAAGTGACAGCAACGTAAGCTGTGCCTTTTTTCTAATCAGTGGAGAGGCACTGAATAACTAAAGAGCTTACGTGGAATATTTAATGGAGAAATGCCTTTTTTAATTTCCCTTTGGAAGGTAAAAATATGGCTCCCGGGTGGCAGAAAGAGCCATCTAGTCACTAACAGTAAACAACAACAGAAATCAAAAAGTCGCCAAGGTGCAACTGTCATTAGTATGTAAATTTTAAAAGCTTGCTCAAAAACTATCAATATGTCTCCCTTAATTTATTACTCTACGAAGATGGATGTTAGCAAACCGAAACATCGATTGCCAATACTGTTTTTTTTTTTTTAAAGGTGATGAATAAAATAGTTAAGATTGTGTCCCAGGCTCAAAATTAATTAAGGTATTTCGGTTCTCTTTCTTTTCTTCTTTTCTTTTCTTTTTTAAAAGAACGTCGACGATTTGAACGGTTCAATCCAGCAGGATTGCTTTTCAAAAAATAATAATAATGAAAAAGTTGAAGCCATTTATACGAAGGCCCGTTTTTAGCATTGATCGGGCAGGTTAGCATTTTTACGGTATTGGCAGAAAGCCATTAACGGAGCAGCGGCTGGACATGGCCACTGAAAGCTAATAGAAGGAAAATCAAGCATTGCTTCGCCCGACAGTTGTACAGTTCATACGTCTTTGTCGTGGGGAGTCGCCATCGCTGGGAATGACAGAATATAATAGAAAAGACAGAGTTGGAAGAGGACTGCTGGTTTCTCATTGCTTGCATTGGAAGAAATATCCTTCTGGGTTCAGTTCCAAGTGGGCAAAAGGATATTAGAAACATGGAGGCTGTTTGGAAAGATGGTTTAATGGTGGACAGGACCACATGGCTTGGAGCTCCAAAGTGAAAAGGATGACCACATGCTTCAAGATGTTGGGTGAAGGAAAAGAAGACGAAAGATGCTGAGAGACCCTTAGTTATATACCCTCTGTTGGGCCCCACCTTACTGTTTCCTGTTTCTGTGTAAGAAATGCATCCCATTGGCTGTCAGACTCCCAGGGGCGGGGTCTTAGCTGGACCACATGGCTTCTGGGTGCTGGCTGAGTGCTGGCTGATGCAATCTTCCCAGGCCAGGTGGTGAGATGGGTAGAGGCCTTTGTTATGTAGAATACTTTGGCCCAGGTCTTAATGGCCCGCCCATTAACAAAGGTATGGGGGTGAGCTTCTGCTTCTGAGGGGTTTCTGCTTCCGAATTTCTACTTCTCTTTTTAGGGGAAATATTCTGCCTTTTTAATATTTCCTAGGATATTTCATTTTTCTAGGAGAGGGGTGGTTGCTAACTTGCTACACTTGCTTTGAGAGATTTGAGAAAGCGAGAGCGCAACTGGTCCAAGGTCACCCAGCTATCTTTGCGCCTATGGTGAGTCTAGAATTCACAGTCTCCGGGGGTTTTTTTAGCCTTTAACCTCTATGACAAACAGACCCTTGCATTGACCCTACTATACCTCATTGTCATGGCCATGGATTTAACCCTTTTGGCCAGGTTAAAAATCCAAGGTTTTTGAACTGACATGCAGACCTTGATCTTCGTTTAGGGAGATCTGTTCTAATCAACACAAATAATATATAACCGTTGAATGTTGAATCTATGGCATGCATGCCACATGCAAACTTAGCTGCACTGCCCATGCGCGTGCCTCCCAGCTGATTTTCGGCTTCCCAGAAGCCAGAGGGAAGCCTCTGCTGCCTTTGGAGGTTGAAAAACAGGCCCGTTTCATCACTTCCTGTATTTCCGGAAATACCAGAAGTGATAAAACAGGCCCATTTTTCGGCTTCTTGTCCTGCCTTCAGGTGCTTTGAAGAATAGGTTGACTCCCTCTTCTTTGGGGCAGCCCCTCAAATATTGGAAGACTGCTATCATGTCACTCCTAGCTCTTCTTTTCATTAAACCTGACATGAAAAGCAGGACTAGGGGTGACACGATGTCTTGCATATTTTTTTTTATATTATTGTTAGCTTTAGACAACCATAAACAGGGGTGTTTGGGGGCAGGCTATCAAAAGAGTCAAAACAGCAGCTGTAATCATGTCGCATGCATGTTCAAATGGGTGTGGTTTCACTCACACCCGATTGTAGCTGCTCTCTAACCTTTTCGACACTCTCTTCCTCTATAGGCGTGCCTCTAATTTTCAAGTACAAGATCGCTAGGATTATTTACGGATTGCTCCAAGTACTAAAAATGGCTCCTTACTGCTATTTTTTTTCTGATCAACTGGCTACGATGTTTTCTACCTAATTTTCACTCGGGACCAGTGTAACCTTGAGATACGAGGGGGAACACATGATCTGGGATGCTTCCCTCGGTTTTTGTCCAACGATTCTCCATTCCCCCTCCCCCCCACCTCCGCTTTGCTTTGTTTCTGCATTGTTGAGGGTGTGAATTTCTCTGCGCCCCAAATGCAATTTCAGCCATGAATGGTTTTTATGAAGTGAAGTGGGAACAGGGTTAAAAGAGAGCTCTGGCTAGCGAGGAAGCATTCACTCCAAAGTTTAAATATGGGATACCTGCTAAAAGCCTAGTGTGAAGGGAGAAAAATCCCACTCCCTCCTTTTCTATTTTAAAGAAAATCAAAACCAAAATACAAAGATGCTAAAAGCTATATGGATGCAAACTCATCGAGGCTTAGCAAAGGTCAACTCGAGCTGTAGAAACCTGAAGCTAAGGCCACAAAATTAGCCAGCTAATTCAACTCTCATGGAATTTGAATGGCTGCCACAAAGAAGGAGGACCAAATTATTACCCAAAGGACCTGAAAGCAGGACGAGAAGCAACAGATGGAAACCAGGAGAGAAGCAACCTGGAATTAAGAAGAAACTTCCTGACAGGGAGAACAATTGACCAATGGAAGAGACTAGACAGCCACTTGTCTCAAATGGTATAAGGTCTCCTGCTTGAGCAGAGAGCTGGACTAGAAGACCTCCAAGTACCCTTCCAGTTCTATTCTGGAGCTTTCATAGTTCTGTTCCTAAACGTCTTGTAAGAGTAGGAACTACCGAGCCAGATTCTTGCAACTCTGAAGGGAATAGCAATAGTCTCTTTGGTTATCTTCACTTTGTGTCTTCTGTAACCTAAACAGTTTATGGGTTTATGTGCAACTTCAGAGCTGAACCCCGGTTAGAGAGGGACATTAGTGAAAAAGGGCTAATAACCTTGACTTCTTTCTTGAGGTCTTTTCAGAAGGATCTGTTGGCCAGTGTGTGTGTGTGTGTCTGTGTGTGTGTGTGTGTAGATAGATAAAGAGATAGAGAGATAGATATAGATATAAATATAGATATGATATAGATAAATAGAGATAGATAGATAGAGAGAGACAGAGACAGAGAAAGAGACAGAGACAAAGGGTGTTTCCCCGAAAGTAAGACCAGATCTTATACTAATCTTTGATCCAAAATACGCATTATGGTTATGTCTTATTTTGGGAAAAATATAGTACCAAATGTGTCCATCTGGCTGAAGATCTTAACTGGGACTTATTTTGGGGTAGGGCTTATAATATGAGCATCCTGAAAAATCATGCTAGGGCTTATTTTCCAGTTGTGTCTTATTTTTTGGGAAACACTATATATATATATATATATATAAAATCTATGTATGGTATTCAGCTTTGTTCGGGTATTTTCCCACGTCGTTATA
>NW_020769373.1:3789799-3807691 GCF_900518735.1 Pseudonaja textilis | reverse complement strand
ATCAGTCCGATTTGAGGATTGCGAGATGGGAACAAAGGACCTTTTGCTTTGAACCTTGACATTTGTTTGGCTTCTCTGTTTAATCAAGAGCTTTTTGTGGAACTGATGAATATTGTCTAAAGGCAAGTGCAGACAGGCAAACAGATCTGTATCTTCAGTAATCCATTTAGCTTGACACATGCGTGTGGGGGGGGGAAGGAGGGGGGGGAAGTGGGATGACTGATTTCCCTACCATTTTGTCCAGCAACAATGATAAAAAAAAATTGAAGGTGGTCTAAGTCCAGAAACAGGATTTTGCTAAAGGTATTGTCATGCCCTTGGTAGAGTCGGACTCTGAGGGAGAGAAGGAATAGCTGACAGGGAGTCGAGGCTCCGGAGGTTGTGGAGGAGGCTGGGGAAGGTCTGAGGCCGGCTGGGCAGCCAGGGGAGGAACCAGGCCCATCCTCTCTTCACCCTAGGACATGCAGGGAGGAACAGAGAAGGAAACAACTTGGCTTACGAGAGAGGAAGTGGCCATAATCCCCCTCATTAGTTGCAGCTGGGGAGAATAGTATATAAGAAGACGGTTACAACACAGCGTTGCCAGAAGCAAAGCGTGTTTTATTTTGGGCTGAAGTTTTCTTGGTTGGTGTCCTTCCAACAGACTGTGCCTTGTTATCTCCTTGAAGTTGGTAATTACTTATCCTGGTCTGTCGTGGAAATTTCTTCATTGCAGTTTGTTTGGGTTTTTTTAATTTCACCTCTATCTGCTCATTAAGTTCAGACTGTATTGCTTTCTTTTAAAGACTATCTTTGAGTACATTTTATCTCCAGCTGAGAATTATTGAACAGTGGGGCCAAGTTGGAGGCCTTAAAGGACATTTATTTACATTTTGGATTTTGTTACGTTTGTGTTACACTCCGGGTCATCACAGGTACCCATTGCAATTCAGTAATATGATCGGAAAGGAGGACTCCTTCGCCATCTGATCCTGGTTCTCCTTATGGAAGATTCAGATTTCATCAGCAAAGACATACGGCATACAATGACCATGGTTTGGTAGAGTCCCAATTGCATCATCAATGCGCTTTCTGTGCAGCCCACCCTCTGACTGACAAAATCCTGTTTGTGCTTGCTCAAGGGAAAGAAAACAATTACGGGAAATCTTCTCCTAGCTACCTACTCCCAATGAAGATCACAATCAGGTGTGACCACTATTTGCTGGGCCAAAATATAATTTCATTGATCTCAGAAGGTGACTTAATTAGAAAGCAGAATAATAGAGTCGGATGGGACTCTAATTCAACCCGAATAATACGATTCCTGATTTCTTGGGTGACTCGATGGTGTTTCTTTGTCATGCAACCAAAGACCAAAACATCATTAAATATCGGTAAACATCAATAAAACAGGGCATCAGTTGGTCCTTTATTTCTCATGACCTATTTGAAATGCTCCTTGGTGTGGATATTGCTTGAGTTTCTAGCTCCAAAACAGATTCCAGGTAATCTACCTTTCATAATCCTGCTCCAAAAATGTCTTTTTTGATCGATCAAAAATGTTTGTAGCTCAGGATTGAATAAAACACGTGCAAGAAAACAACAAAAGCTCAGAGAGCACCAAGAACTCCAGAGTCCTCCTCCTCCTCCTTTCTGCAGACTCCCTCCCTCCTAGCCCTGCTGATGTTACCTAGTTGGGTAACGAAATGTCTTCAAGAAAACAACCAAGCTCAGAGAACACCAAAGAACCCTTTTTTGATTTGTTTCTCAACTGACCATGCTACCGAATATTAAATCTACAATTAATCAACAGACTTCTTTGCTTTCATTGGTCGTCTTTGGTGCTTCTTAACAAAGGGACTCCCAACTCCAGTTTCTGATAAAGCTTTTCTAATCTTCCAGCATTGTCTGTAGTTCAAATATTATATCCTCGAGATCAAAAGGTAATGGCATGCTGGGGTCATTGCCCTCCCAGTAAGGCTGGCATTTCGGTTTCTCATCATCTGGTAACTTTTCTGAAAGTGGGGAATGGCACCTAAAATGAAAAAAAAGAGAAAAAAAAGATTGGAAATTAGTTACTGGAAGCAGTTCAAGGTTTAATTTTTTAAGACGCAACCTCAGGAAATCACACTAAATGCACTGGAGGAATTGGCGCTATGCAGAAATTTTATTTTGCAGGTTTTTCTTTGCAGACGGAACATATTCAGTTTGACGGGAAAGAAATCATTTTCACTTGTTTTGATTTTTTTTTTTCTCCAAAGAGGAATCAGGTGTAATTGTAGACACAGACACAGAGTTCTTAGATATTAGAAACTCGAAAGTATAAAGTCGGTGTTCAAATTTCAATATCTAATTGTCCATTCCGTGGTTTGTAAATTGTAACTGCTTGCCTCTTATTTGTAATTTAAGAGAGACTTCAAGGTTCATATATTTAAAAAAAACCATAAAACCAGCAACATTCTTTGTCGTTAAAAAAAACATAAAACCAGCAACCATTTTTTGTCGTCTCGCAACAAGAAAATAAATTCAAAAAATTTAGCATTTTTAAAACACCCTGTGACTGAGAGGGGGAAAAAAAAAAGAAAAAAAGGCCCTTTTGCAAAAGAAACTTTGCAAATAACGGAAAGCGAGGTTTCAGAAGTGTGTTGGAAAGAGAAACAGACATCATATATTAGATTCAGACTTAATCTTGCTTAGACTCCCTTAAATCAATTAGACCAGAATGTCCAACTTAGTTTTCATTGATGTCAAAGGATACGTTTTATTGGGATATGTTTTATTGTCTGATTAATTTTAAATCTGTTTCCTTCTCCTGAATAGCAGCTCATTCACAAAGAAAATTCAACCTACCCGCATTTTCATGGCAAATCATTTCTTCATGTCTTATCTGGAGTGTTTGCTTCCTACCGGCAGTTTGTAGTTTTTGCATTATTACGAGATTATTGAGGGAGATTAAACCAAATTTATTGAGCTAAGGTCACAGGGTAGATTAAATAATATTGCAGGAGGTGGCTTGTAAATCTGAGAGATTGGCAAAAGGGAAGAGGAAAGCGGTGGGTGGGGGCTGGCTGGTTGTAGAAGAAGGGTAATAATTTCTTCTGATGAATAGATGGGCGAAACTCAGAGCAAAATTAAATTAAGAGGTTAGCGGTCGCTACGTTCTCAGAGGAACCCTTTGAATTACACTGTTTCTTATTAAAGAGGATCTTCATCAGCAGGTCTGGAGCTTAATTATCATAAGCAACTGAATCTGTGCAGGGAGATTTTATGAGTGGTAAACCTACCCATCTCAAAAGATTATGTAGTAATAAAGGCTGCCATTTAATTCTCCTTGTACTAGTGAATTTGTAGCCACTTAATGTTTCCCATCTTAGGGTTGTTGTTTTTTTACCGCTGTGTGTTTTAATTTGCCAACTGCTGGCTCATTATCTGATGCTTAAGAAAGCATGCAAAGTCGAAGACAGATTTGGTTATTTGTAATACGAGAAGAAAGATAATCTTCAAAAAACACCCTTTTTCTAGATAGCTTTGTTTGAGGTTTTAAAGGGGAAAAGCGATTCTTCCGGAGTTTAGGGTAAGGTGAGTTATTGGTACGGATTTAAAAGGGGGAAAAATAGTTGGGGGAGACCTTTGTAAAGCTGGGGTTTGGGACATGGGTGGAAATAATGTTAATCTAGAGATTGTTTTTAATCTAGATCTAGATTAAATTTACTGCCACTTTCTGCAATCCAGCCTTCTCCAGTTTTATCCTTTTAAAAATTCAATGCCGCTTTCTATGGCTGTAGAGTTAGGCTGCTCTATGACCCTAGTCAGAGATTTGAATTGATTTGATGTTCTGCTTTTCATTAGAAGCTAAAAATTCCGGATTATTCCACCCAGCTTCAACTGGCCCGAGAGTCATGTAGGCTGAGATTGATATCAGAAGTTGTCCGATGTAGCTGTGGGTGGACAGCTTACATAAAAAGCAACATCCCACAGTTGGGATAAACCCAGTTACAATCGAGGCAAGTTGTCCAGATATTTGAGGGCTCAACCCTCAATTCAAGGGGAAGAGACTTTCTTCTAGCGTTCTTCTGAAAACATCTCTTTATCTGTACAATACATTTGTCTCCATGTTATGTACAGGAGACAATATGGGAGCTCTTTTGATTAACAGTAAAGGGAAACAATTGTAGGTCAGGATTGAAATGAGGAATCCTTGATGCTCTATGAGCTTTCCTTGCAGATGTTTCATTAGCCAAACTAGGTAACATCACCAGTTCTCATCTAGCACTGACCACTAACACTGATGATGTGACTTAGTCTGGGTGTCAACTCATAAAACATTTTCTATGCCCGTTTTATAGTTGCCAACAGAAGGGGGGAAGGCGTTTCAAAGAACAGGGCAGCAGCTTGGAAGTGAAAGTACATTCCATGCGTACCTTGCAAAGATTATACTAACGGAAAACTCCAATTGGAGAACATGATTGATGACTCTTGGCTGTGGATGTGTTTCATTGGGAAATATGAATTATGATACACCCAGAGGGGTGGGGGGAAAACCAGGCTCAGGGGTGACAGTGTCTCGGAATGGGCTGCGTCCAGGTCATGCCAATATGTAGCTCCTAATGAATTATTTGAAGCTTTTTGAAGTTTGGCTCAAAGCTCATGATTTCATTAGGTCAGTTGCTGGAATCCTGACATTGGGTATGAAACATCTGTAAGAAAACAACCAGGCTCAGAAAGCATCAAAGACCCTTCAGATCTTTTGAGTTTTAGTGTTCCTCAGAGTAGAAATGCCATTTCGATCAATAATCCACTTCCCACTTGCACTAAAGGCCCCCCAAAACCTCTTTCCAACCCTTAGCATCCTTCATCGTTGGCCACAAATTTGACGTTCCTCAGAGTAGGGATCCAGTAACATCTGGAGAGGCACTCATATACTGGGATGTTTTAATCTCTTCCTTTACACTGACCTGAAGAAGCTTCTTGGAAGAGAAAACCCAAGGAAGTCCAACTGCCTTTGGGACAACCATGACCTGGATGGTTGAGGGCCTCCATAGATACTCTTCTATTACACTTCTTATCATTTTTTTTTCCAGATCGCGATATTTGATGTGTTTAGGTTCTTACTAGCGACGATGTTTAATTGGTACCCCTATCCCAGCCTCTAATTAAGACAGGCAATTAAGTTAGTGATGACATTTTGTACATTTCACATGTATGGAAAATTGATTGCCATTGCTCCATGGCAATATTACAAGAATATTTAAAATTACGCCATAACAGTACCACACAGTAGAACACCATCAAATGAATGAACGTTAATTCAGTACTCAGCCTTGGTGTTCTGGTCAAGGCTTCCTGAGACAGTAATTAAGCACATGCTTAGTTAAAACAACTTTTGTTTTATTTCAATGCTGGGAATTATTTTCATTCCCAGCCCGTAATGAGTCCCAAACAGTCCCTTGAGATAAGCACCCACCTTTATCTCCTTTGAATTGTTGCCAACAATTAAAGTGCCAAATGAACCATAAAAAAACAACCAAAGGACAAAGTCCACGCAGAGCTGCAAGGTTTAATCCAAACAGAGAGAACGACTTTGCTTCCTGAAAAGATTTCTCTATCTTTGCCTGTCCTTTATACCTCATGGGAGGGGCAATCACCTCCAAGCCTTACTCCCGAGTCACCCCTTTTGTCTCAGCTGCTCTTGCCTTCTAGCAGCTCTGTGCAGACGCGCCCTGGGAACAGGCTCCCCTTGTTCCTCTGCCTTGCTGTTGCCAGACTCCAGAGGCTCCGAAGGCAGCACTCCACTCCCAGATGGTCCTGGCCCCATCTCTGCATCAGACTCAGGACCCTCGTCCGAATCCTCCTCAGACTCCTGGACTGGTCCCCGTTCTTCCCCACTGTCCGATTCTGCTGCTGTCTGCACAGGCTTCCGGTGAACCACAACACTCAGTTCCAAAGGACCACATCTTCAAAAGGCTACCATTGTGCCCAAACTAACATAAAGCAGAATTCCACATCTTCATTTGCAACCAAAGAGTTCAGGGACTGGCCCTGCAATTAACCGATTAATGCTTTCAACACCCTTCCAATGATTAATGGGCATGATCGCTTGGCCACGTTTGACCCTTGAGAAAAGGATGAAACAAAACCTATCCAAAAGTGGACACCATTTCTCCTGGGGATTATTGATGACGGAGGAACACCGAGGGGACACTGTGTGTCAAGTTCACACCCATGTTGGAAAGCGGTTAATTACGGCTCTACCTTCTCATGCACTCAATCCCTGGTTGCATTACAGCACAAGGACAGTATGAACACATCACATTCCTATATATCTTCTCCACTTCCGGCTGTGATAATAGCATCTGTTAACATGCATTAAGTACCATAAAGTAGCACATCACTTCATAAATAATAAGATTAACCGACCTTGGGGTCCTGAACAGAGAGAGAGAGGGAAAAAAAGAGTAATGTGTTTCAATGTTCTCATTATTTATTTAAAATACAAATGAAAGGAACACAAGTTACTTTTTTTTTTTTGTCTTTGGGGGAGAATCCTCTTATCATAAATATTAAATTGCGCCTTTGATAAGAAGCGTGTCATGTTGAAAAAAGCGGGGATTTGTCGCGCAAGGGGACCTCAAGGTAGCTTCTGAGTAGAGTGAGTTTCCTGGTCCCAAGCTCTGTTGATAACCCTGGCTTGGAATCTTCTCCCCTCTCTTCACCTTACTAAAAAATGGATGTCATTAATATTCAATAAAAGTTGAAGCCAATTGCAAGCTCTGGCAAGGCACTTAATTCAGTTTTTTTTCCCCCTTCGTTACGTCTCTTGCTGAGTCTCTTCCCTCCTCCCTGTTTGATACTCCAGGTGAAGCACTGCAAGGCAAAGGTTTTCTAAATGCATTAGCATATTTGGGCAAGTCTTAAGTTCAGCAGAGGTTTGGTGAATGTTAATAAGAACAAAGGACTTTTCAAGGATGACCCTATTGGGCGAGTTGACATGCAGCGAAACTCAAATTGGAAGCAAGGGTGAGCTTCTGTTGTGGTTAGCTGGAAGCAGGTGTGGACGGCTGAGGAGAGCGAGGACTCAGATGAGGAGCCAGGACCATTAGGGAGTGGACTGCTGCCTTCAGAGATTGTGGGGGCTGGCAGCAGCAATGAGGAGGTTCCCGAGGAGCCTGTGCCAAGTGCGCGTGAGCGCAGGGCTGCTTGTAGGAAAGAGCAGCTACAACAGCACATGAGACTCAGGAGTAAGGCTGCAAGGTAATGGCCCCACCTTCAAGAAGATAAAAGCCAGCTGTGAAACGAACGTACTTTGCAGTTGGCAAAAACGTTTTGAAACTCCAGCCTCGTGGACATTCCGGTATCCTGAGTTTGTATTTGAAGATTCTTATTTTGCAAATTATTTCTTGTCTGTTATCTTTTGGCAAGTCTCGCACAGTTTGGCAAGGCTTGTGCTTATCACAGCTAATTATTTTGCAGAAGCACTAAAAGTTTTCTGTTCCCTTTGGATTGTGTTTGATTTGTTGGAAAAGGGTGTGGGTCAGAACAGCTTCAAAAATTTTAGCAATCAGTTTTTCACACTCCCCGGGGTCCAGAGGCTTTCCTCGAGACTCTGGGAGCGCAAAAACACTTCCCTGGGCTCCAGAGGTACTCTGGAGGCCTTCCAGAACCTCTGAGAGGTCCGCTTTCCACCCTCCCTGAGCCTCTGTGCAGGCCCTGTACTTACCTGGGATCCAAAACGGACCACATGGTGACTCCTGGGAGGAGTGAGGTGGGCGGAGCCAGCCAGGGGTGGGATTTGCTGGTTTGCCGATCTGGCCATAAACTGGCCATAAAATTAGCTACGGGTTTGCCCGAACTGTGGCGAAATGGTAGCAGCCCATCCCTGATTGGAAGGGACCTTGGAGGTCATCAAGCCCAACCCCCTGCTTGAGCAAGAGACCCTATAACATTCCAGACAAATGGTTATCCGGTCCCCAGGATTAAAAATAAAACACACTTGGAAGGATATTTTAAGAGTCATGCTGTTATATCTCAGTTTCCCCCAGAACGAAAGAGGATCCAAAATATAATCAATAGGACCAAGGCTAAACTAGATTATGAGTCAGGTATAAGTTTTTTAAAAAAAATCAAATTAAGGAGTTACTTTTCCACCCGTAATTTTATCGCCTTAATAATTTCTTCTTTTATAATGTTTAAAATTGCCAGTTCCATTTTTGGAAGGAATCCAGAAGTTCCATCAAAGGTTTTTCATGCGAGATCTGATCCTTCACTATGCTACCATATTTAACTAATAGCCTGTAATAGATCCATCCTTCTCAGGAATGTATTGAAGGAAAGGTCGCTAAAGTTCATTATCCAGTACGCAAAACAGTACATTCTTATACCTATCTTGAGTTGATAACTCATAAATTTTACTATAGTACCTGTCTCAAGTCCTTAGAAAATGGATCAAGGAGAGACACGCCTACCTATTTATCAGCAATTCATCATATGCAATTTGATGTATGTCTTTCTCTCATAGCGTTCATTTGATTTTCCCCAAGAGAAAGAAAACAGCAATTTGTTTAGAGCGTTGACCGTAAATTTTAAAAAATATTACTTTTCATATAATTTCAATTATATTAAATATTGATTATATTAAAAAAAAAAAAGCAAATTACTCCAAGCGTGCATTAATCCACTTTGGAGATGTCGAGTAGTTTAGAAGAAAATCCCACTACCAGCCTGTTTTCATATTGTTCATTTTTTATTTAATTCTTCGTTAATTTTAATGTTTTCATTCTTAATGCTGAAAGTTTTCAGTGTTTTGTACTGTTATTATTATTTTATATTGTTGTAAGCCTGCTGGAGTCACCTGAGAGGAAGACAGGCAGCATATAAATTAAAGAAATAAATCCATTACACCTGTAAACCTACGAAGAATGGTTTCAGGAATTGGGTATGTCTAGTCTGGTGAAAAGAAGAACCAGGGGAGACATCATAGCTGTGTTCAAATATTTGAGGGGCTGCCCCAAAGAAGAGAGGCGTCAATCTATTTTCCAAAGCACCAGAAGGCAAGACAAGAAACCTAGAACTAAGGAGAAATTTCATAACAGTGAGAACAATTAACCCGTGGAACAGCTTGCCACGAGAAGTTGTGGGTTCTTCAACAAGGGAGGCTTTTAAGAAGAGACTGGACAGCCATTTGTCTGAAATGGGATAGGATCTCCTGCTCAAACAGCGGGGTTGGACTACAAGATCTTCAAGGTCCCTTCCAACTATGTTATTCTATGTTGTACCAAGATGCTGCCCAATTTAGTGGCAATAATTGGATGCACTACGTCAGATTAGAGAAATTATACATTAATTTAAAAAAACCCTTTATGGAAATAAAAAAAGACTTGGTCTGACTATATTGTGTTTTTCCCTGTTTCAGAAATATTTCGATCATAAAACAATTGATTCTTGTTTCCACTGTTAAACAAATCTGTTCAACTGACCGCGTCAAGAACCTTCACGGGGCTACTTCAGCTAAACCAAGCTATTTATTCTTCTGGAGTCCCAAGGAGACTCTTCCAACCCTCTTATTTTCTGGGTTGTTACACGTACATTTGATGATTGGATCTATCAAGTATGGTGGGAAACATTGGGCACGATACTAAAGTTAACCACTTTAGCTAAAGTGTGTGTTAATTATGGGTATGCCCGCAGTCAATAAAAGGTTAATGCAAAAGTCAGAGGGATAAATTTATTTCAGCGATGCTTCAGTCAGACTAACATTATGCTTGGTGTTTTTAATCAATAGGTTTTATACTAATGTGCTAACCATTTATTTTAAAACACTCTGCTTTCTCCCTTTCTTGACTAAGATCTACAGCTGTTTGGGGGAGAAAGCAAAAGACACACATGCACACAAGCACACACACACACACGCACACACACACAAGAATTCCTGTTGACAAATAGCACTCAATGCAGGTTTTTGATTTCTAGCTTTGGCCTACTCCAGAAATAAGCTGAAATTTGTTGAAAACGTGAAGTGAGAGAACGGCAAACGATAGGAACCAGAAACTGGAGGCATTGTTTCTCTAAGAAAAGGCAAAATAAATAACCAAATAAAACAGACAAAGATAGAGTGTAGTCAAGGATTATAAATACAATGCAGAAAACATCAATAAAGAGGTAGACTTCCATCATGGCTGGATTTGAGATCGGCCAAAATTGGCATCAGCTGGTGAAAAGTTCCTGTTTCCTTTGGGCTGGAAAACATATACACGCAAACACACACATACACATACTTTTTTTCCCAATCCAAAGGAAATACATTACGTATAAATTCTAAGTAGTGGCAGCTGTTTCTCTATCAGGGTGCAAAGAGAAAATATCTGCTGCAAACTCTGCTGGGGAATTAGGAAGAGCATCGGACTGAGCAAATGCTCAGCTCCATCCAGTCTACTCCAAATTAAAGGATTACAGCATCGTAAAAAGAGAGTTTATATAATAAGAGAAATATTTTGCCATTTAATAAGTTGAGTGGTGCTCACTGTCCCATTAACAACTCAACAATTGACGATAAATCTACTTTTTGCGCTTCTCTTTGCACCAACCTGTTTGCTGGTCATACGACATGTCAACAAGTGACAATTTATAGCAACCAGTTAAGGTTAAACGGACTCTGGAGTAACCAGTCAAAAGAGTAGTTTTATAATCTGGGTCTATTTGTCACTTTGTCAGTGACATCACTGTAGTGATGGATGACCCACCTCGACAAGCCATTTGGACTTTTGTGACCTCTGAGCTCGGTCACACGATAAGGTCACCTAAAGCTCGCTTCGCTCCTGTCCGATGACAAGCAACAATATGCGGATCAAATGGCTCAGGTGATTATACGTCTGAGGTGACCCAGTGATAAAGCTGGAGGCGATGGCCGTGTGGGTGTTCCACAGTGGCACTGTGCAAAAAGCTGTAGAACAAACTTAGAGACGGGCCCAAAGAAAAGGATATGATTTCAAAGGAAGGCAACATATTTGTCCTATCCCACTGGATTCAGTGTTCTTTCTCAGCATTATGTTCTGAGCAAGGCTTCCCGAGACCGTAATTAAGCACGCGCTTAGTTAAAACGACTCTTGTTTTATTTCAACGCTGGGAATTATGTTCATTCCCAGCCTGTAATGAGTCCCAAACAGTTCCTCGAGATAAGCACCCACCTTTCTTTCCTTTGAATTGCTGCCAACAACTAAAGTGCCAAATGAAATGTAAAAAAACAACAAAGTACAAGGTCCACACAGAGCTTCAAGGTTTAATTTGAATACAGCGGACAACTTTGCTTCCTGCAAAGGTTTCTCTACCTTTGCACTTCCTTTATACCTTAGGGGAGGGGCAATCAACTCCAAGCTTCACTCTTGAGTCACCCCCTTTGTCTTAATGGTTCTAGCCTTCTAGCAGCTCTGTGCACAAGCGTACTGGGAACAGGCTCCCCTTGTTCCTCTGCCTCGCTGCTGCCAGACTCCAGAGGCTCCGAAGGCAGCACACCACTTCCAGATGGTCCTGGCCCCATCTCTGCATCAGACGCAGGACCCTCATCCAAGTCCTCTACAGACTCCTGGACTGGTCCCCGTTCTTCCCCATTGTCCGATTCCGCTGCTGTCTGCACAGGATGCCGGCGAACCACAACACATCAGTGAACAAAACATTAGACAGAAAAGTGTCTCCATGAATGGGATTCAACATATGCTTTTCCTTTGGAGAAACAGAATAGAGTCGAGTAGAGTAGAACAGAACAGAATAACAAGAGTTGGGAGGGACCTAGGAGATCTTCTATTCCAATCCCCCCTACCCAAGGCAGGCATACTATCCCAGAAGAATGGCTCCTTATGCCATCCCAGAAGAATGGCTCTCCAATCTTTTCTTGAAAAGTGCTGATGACGGAGTACTCACAATTCCAGGAGGCAAGTGGTTCTATTGATGAATTATTCTCAGTTTAATCAATGGATCAATCCATTTCCTATCAGAAATTCTTTATTTCTAAGTCGATTCTTCCTTACTGTATACCTCCAGACCCCAGAAAGAGCATGCATCCACGCAGCAGGGCTATCTATTTCATTTTGCAAAGCGCAATTCAATCTTTTTATATATATATATATATATAAAAAAGACACCATGAAATTGAAGCTGGCCTGGAAACAAATTTAGATATTTGTATTCCAAAAACAAAAAACAAAAAAACGGCCTGCAAAACCCTAGTTGCTTTTTCTGTACAGGACCCCCAAAAAGAAGAAAGCAATTGTTTTAAGAATTGTGGCCTAGAGCTTCAGTCCCGATCAACTCATGCTGCTAAATGCTGTGGCATTTACAGAAACATGTTCACTTTGGATGAGAACTCAAAACTTTCTCTCGAAAGCTGTCACAGAAATTTAAGCCGTTTCCACTCACAGAATTCAACAATTACGCCTCCTGGATGAATAAATTTGCAACGTCTGTAGGAAAGTGTTATACATATGCATTCACACACCTGTCTTTGTATATCACAGTAAGGTATTCTTACTTACAAATGATATTGGATGTAGTAGGAGAAAAATTTAAATTTCCATAAGACTTCCTATTCTTTACTACCCTGTGGACCTACTGATCACATAGGATTCAAAATATTCATTCCAAAATATTATCTTCTAATCTACATCATCTGATTCAGATTCTTGTGACAAAATACAAGAGTAGCTGAACTGCCAATCCAATATGTACACCAGCTGACAAGACTATTTCTATTCAGATGATATGTGATTCTCCACTGTTTTTCCTCATTTTATCTATTCAGGAATTTTCCCCCCCTCTCTTTCCCTCCCTCCCTCGTTCCCTCTATCCATCCATCCACCTTCTCTTTATCTACAATCTCTTTCTCAAGAGCTCTGGTGGCACAGTGGTTAGAATGCTATATTGCAGGCTAATTCTGCCAACTGCCAGTAGTTCGATTCTCTCCAGCTCAAGGTTGACTCAGCCTTCTATCCGTCCGAGATCAGTAAAGTGAGGACCTAGGTTGTTGGGGGCTGGCTCTTTAAACCACTTGGAGAGGACTGTAAAAGTACTATGAAGAGATATGTAAGTCTTCTTATAGCAACTTGCTTCTGACAGCAATAGCACTTAGACTTATATATCACTTTACAGAACTTTTACAGTCCTCTCTAAAATGAATACATCCCTGTGACCAGAAGAAGCCATGCCTAATCCACCCAGGATGTTTAGTTCAGCAGTTAAAAGAGTTGATAGACACAGCGGAAAGCTCTTAGTCTGTTTGAGGGACGCATGCTTGCCTTTGTCAAGATGTCCGCCATCTGCAGAACTTCATCATCTGGGATCCACCAAGCCTTCTCCTTTCCCCGCGTCGTTTGCCCGTAGGTATTTCCGCCCGTGAAAGAAATGTAACTTTAATTTCATCTGACTTCAATTGTGTTCAAATTACAGCCAGAAAGGAAGCAGACAACAAGCTGTAAATATTTAAAGAGACAGAAAATCATTGGGAATCGTGCCTTTATGAATATTTGATGACAAAAGGTTAGATCTGCTGCTGGTAAATTACCAGAAATTATGTCCGTCATGTGACTCTGTCAGCAAAGGTTAATACAAATAGGTTTAGATTTAGATGAGATGACAACGGGGATTAAAAAATATATATTTGTCCTGTCTTCACCGCAATTACTTCCACTTTCAACGCTCCATGCCCCATTTTTAATGTAACGTAGTTTATCGTTAGGATCGTGGCAGCCGAGTTGCACTTCCCAAAGAAATCATTTGGCTGCGCAAAATATTGTGGCGTCCCTTTTCACTTCGGCTAATCTAATCTAATTGTTCACTTCTGGATGGGAAGTCGTAGCCTCCTCATTTCCTCAGGGCTTTTAATTCCAAACTGTTTTCAAACCATTGTGATAAAGCCATGCCAATCAAGGGAGAGGAGTTACTTTAAAAATATAATATTTACTGGCTTCAGAAAAATAATGCTCAGTGGAATCATTTGTGTACTGATCAAGTCCACAGAGATAGCAACAGAAGAGCAGAAGAGTTGGAAGGGAACTTGGAGGTCTTATAGTCCAACCCCCTAGGGACCGGTTCCACGGAGAGAGGTTTTTCACCAGAGGAGACATAGTTTCACATGCTGCCTGCATCCTGCAGATTGGGCTTTGCTCGATTGTGTGGCCTGGTTTCTGGCCCAGTGCTGATCAATGGAGTGGGGGTACGAGACCCTTGTCCTACACCATTTCCAGTCTCTTCTTCAAAACCTCCAGTGATGGAGCATTTAGAACTTCTGGAGGCAGGTTGTTCCACTGATTAATTGTTCTAACTGGCAGGAAATCCCTTCCTAGTTCCAGGTTGCCTCTCTCCTTCATTAGTTCCCATCCATTGCTTCCTTCAGGTGCTTCCTTCAGGTGCTTTAGAGAATAGGTTGACCCTCTCTTCTTTGTGGCAGCTTTTCTGTGAATCACATGAAACTGAATCCAGCTTCTCCCTTGCTGGGACTCAACATGCAACCCTCATAAATACTTGCAGATTGCCAAGTGTCTGAATTTTGATCGGCCACTGTGGGAATGTTACATAGGGTCTCCTATCCGATGAATACCACCAACTCGTACATTAAAATCAGATGAGAAAAATGTGTATCACACACGTGCGTATCTGCATTTGTGTTTACATGCGCGAAGGTCTGTGTATTATACACATCTACCTGCATCTGTATGTTATGTGTGTGTGTGTCTATGAGTGAGTGAGTGAGTGAATGAATGAACGATGATAGATTGGATTAGACACGCCTGGAGCCATCCAAGGGCCTTGAGTGGCCTGCTGAGATTTGATTCTCAGCTCCAGACTTTTCTTCTGCACACTTAGTGCCACATGGAAAGTAGCCATTTAAAACATCGGGGAGCCCGGCTGGATGATCAGATCAACTGATCAATACCCCTGTCCAAAAGCATCAGGGACGCCCCATCAGAAGTGCAGGGAAGCACCAAACGTTTGGGGACCTCTGCCGATCCATTACCTTTGAACTATCTGCTTCCAGATAGACCCACGAGACCCCTGGCCTTTTCTGCCTTCGTTCTTCCACCTAACTGATTTCCAGCCGAGTGCCTGAATCAAATGTACCCCTTCAGAGGAAGCTCTGACCTACAGAGAAGGAAGGGGATAAACAGAGAGGTCGAAAAAGAGATAGAACTCAAGAGCTACAACTAGACTCATTGAAGCATGGATAGAAGAAGATATTTGTAGCTCAGGGCTGAAATGAAGGATCCTTGGTGCTCTCGGAGCGTGGTTGTTTTCTTGCAGTCTTCATTACTTTCAGTGAAGCATTAAGTTGCAGGGTTTCGGGTATATCTTCTAGCCGGCCTGAGATCATCATCATGTGTCCTCTGACATCTACTGGGCTCGTGTTAATCTTAACAGCGCACTCAACAGCATGAGACCCAATGGGATACAAATGGGTTCTTCGTGTAACAGCTCGCTCACCGAGATTTGAGTTACCGGAAAAGTAACTCTTCCACTCTGGGATATACACTTGGTGCTCCCGAATGGCGTTGGATGACAAATTCCAACTTGCTGGATTTAATGCTCTAAAAAGAAACTCAGGGTTGACTCGTTCCCATTGAAGTTAACTCTGAAAGACAGATGGATGAAGCCTTCTAGGTTCCAAAAGATTTCAGTATCCATTAGGGAGACCAATGAAAAGGAGGAAGAAGGATTACACTCTAAGTAGAGATGCAACGTGTTGGATTGGACCATTGTTGCATGGAGTTGCTCTCATGGGCGTTTTTTTTCATGGAAAGAAGATCAGGTGCAACCTCTTTTTTGAAGAAACATCACTTGAAGCAAATGTAAGACACAGGGAACATGGGTTGATTAAGATTTTTGGTTTTAAGTGCCTGGTTCGAGGAAAAATGGCAAACCGAGGCTGGGATGACAAATATGGAAAATGTTCTCTCAGATGTACAAACCTCCTACGGACAATCCAAAACAGGCTAAAGAGGATAAAATGGTCTTGAGGGATTCATGACTGGATTCTTGGCAAGAAGAGACCAAGAGGGAATTGACAACATTTCCATCTGTCAATTACAAAAGGCCACATTGCTTGGATCTGTATGCATACTACGCCAATACATTACGACATTCCGAGGTTCTCGGGAAGAATTTGATGAAAATGAAGGCCAATACCAGCTAAAGAACTGGCAGTTGTGATTAAAGGCATGGAGATCAAAACATATGAAGAATGGTTGCAGGAACTGGGTGTGATGATCCAGGGTGTGGCACAAAGGCAACGTAGTCAGATAATCACTAGGAGTCCCCTTATTAGCTCCAACTTTGCCCCGATGTCCTGGTTACCCAGGAACAGCCTTTGGCTGAAAAGAATCAAGTCCAAAATGTGGTCAACAAAAACTGTAACTATAAGTCCAATCAAGGCAAAATGAGGCAATTAGTCCAGCAGGGCAAGAGAAGGAATTCCAGATGGCAGTAATTCAACATGGTTGGGAGGATGCCAGGAACACAGATAAACTAAAGTTAACACAAGATAAACTCACATTTGCTCCAGCAGACGCCACACTCACCATGCATCTCTTTTAAACTCTTTTCCCAGGTGTGACTAATGAAGGGAATCAGGGCCCTTTCCTCCCTCGTAAGCCACACAACCCACGTTGCTCTCTTCTGTGTGACCTAGGATGAAGAGGGGGTGGGCCTGGTTCTTCCTCTGAACTCCCTCTCCCTTGTTCTACTTCTTCCCTGCTCTGCCCAGTCAGACTTTGCCCTTCCCAGTTTCCTCCACAGCCAACGGAGCCACACTCCCACTCCCTGTCACTTGTTCATCTTCCTCCTCGGATTCAGACTCTGACAGGGGCATGACACTGGGTATGGTTAGTCTAGAGAAAAGAAGTACTACGGGTGACATGATGGCAGCATTCCAGTCTTTGAGGGGCTGCCACAAAGAAGAGGAGTCAACTTATTTTCCAAAGCACCTGAAGGCAAAACAAGAAACCATGGACAGAAACTAATCAAGACGAGAAGAAATCTGTTCATCCAGTGAGAACTTTCAAACAATGTTCAAGCCTAACAGGGCGATATGTTGACGGCAGCACTCTAAAAATTAGCAGGCAGAACCAAGATAAAAATTAAATTCAATTGAATTAACACTCCATATTAATATTCAGCCTACTTAATGCAATTCAATGACTTTACATAGCTGTGATTATGTTTCAAGTATAACAATTAAACTAAGTTTTTAATTGCTCTAGGAGAAAAAAAAAAGATATGTCCCATTTAGATTCATCAGATCAATTATTTTTTGCTTCAGTATAATTAGCAGGGGATATGAAATGGGACTGGCATTTCCCGAACAAGGAATGGAACTTTTAATACTGATATAAATATATGGATGCATATGCAGGTATTTTAAATCTGTATCTGCATCTTGACTTTTGACAACTACTTGGAGAAGTTTATTCAGATTTCTTGCAATGCTTCTTCCTAGGGCTAAGAGAGAGAGAGAGAGAGATTGGTCCCAGATCATCCAACTGGCTTTGTGTCCAGGACTGGACTCATTCTCATTCTTTCTCATTCTCTCTCTGTCTCTGTCTCACACACACACACGTTAACTACACTGGCACTCCTATTTGAGTTAACCTTGACTCCTGGAGAATGCCTGGACAAATCCCTGTGGCTTTCTTGGTGAGATTTTTCAGAAGTGGTTTGCCATTGTCTCCTTTGAGAGGTGTGAGAAAAAGAGAGTGACTGGCCGAAGGTCGCCCAGCTGTCTTTGTGCCTAAGGTGAGATTAGAATTCACAGCCTCCTAGTTTTTTAGCTTTTAACCTCAATGCCAAACTGACCCTACTTTATATTATTGTCAGGCCATGTCGGAGAAGGAGAAGGAGAAGGAGAAGGAGAAGGAGAAGGAGAAGGAGAAGGAGAAG
>NW_020769373.1:3754540-3772450 GCF_900518735.1 Pseudonaja textilis | reverse complement strand
GAAAGAAAGAAAGAAAGAAAGAAAGAAAGAAAGAAAGAAAGAAAGAAAGAAAGAAAGAAAGAAAGAAAGAAAGAAAGGAGGGTGATGCCAGAAGGAAGAGATGGGAGGGAGGGAGGAAGGAAGGGTGATTACATATTATCTGTAACTGTTTTCACAAGTAGATGTTCCTCAAAAAAAAACAAAAAACTGGGCTGGAATCCTGAGGTAGGTGATATTAACCTTTCACTCTACTACAGCTTTATTCCTCTTCTCACTTGCTCTTTGCAAGACACAAGTGGTTCTACTATTTTCATTCCCAGCCTGTAATGAGTCCCAAACAGTCCCTCGAGATAAGCACCCACCTTTCTCTCCTTTGAATTGCTGCCAACAACTAAAGTGCCACATGAACAATAAAAACAACAACAACTGAAGTACAAGGTCCACACAGAGCATCAAGGTTTAATCCGAACAGAGTGAATGACTTTGCTTCCTGCAAAGGTTTCCCTACCTTTGCACTTCCTTTATAACTTAGGGGAGGGGCCAATCACCTCCAAGCCTTACTCCCAAGTCCCCCCTTTTGTCTCAGCTGCTCTCGCCTTCTAGCAGCTCTGTGGACACACACACTGGGAGCAGGCTCCCCTTGTTCTTCTGCCTTGCTGCTGCCAGATTCTGGAGGCTCTGGAGTCAGTACCCCACTCGCAGATGGTCCTGGCCCCATCTTTGCATCCGATGCAGGACACTCATCCAAATCCTCCCCAGACTCCCGGACTTCCCCACTGTCCGATTCTGTTGCCGTCTGCACAGGCTGCTAGCGCACCACAACTATGCTTAATTTTCAAGAGAACATTCACCTCCTGTGAGGATTAACCAGTTGTTATTCTTGTCTCTTGGCCTCCAGATAAAAAAAATGATACCCCTTATGTTTTATGTACAAGGAGCAGAATAAATTCGGTGTCCAAGTCCTACTGAAACCGGACCTTTTAATCTCCGTCGTGCTTAAACTAATAATTCACTCCGAGTTAACCGAGACCCCCCCCAAAATTCCTGAGGTTAGTTTTGTGCTTTTCCCACCCGCTTCCCTGGATCTTTCTAGTTCAAAGAAGACCCCCAACTTCTCCTGCGCCATTCGAAGTTCATTCGAGATCTATTCGTAATCAAATTTCATCCCGGATTTTCTGGTTAGTCTAACAGAGTTAATTCCCCTTAATGTTAGCGAAGCATGGGAGAAATCTCCAGCGAGGTAAAACCAACCTGGGATTTACAGCAGCTGTCAGAAAACACTCGGAGGGAACCCACATTAGCTGGAATGCAATCAGGCAGAAAACCTATTACATAGTGCTAAATATACTTAATCACATCTATTAGAGACGAAAATGAACTAAGTAATTATGACAATAGCCAAATGGTGTGTGGGTGGAGGAGATTAATAATAATAATAAAAAATAACCCACTGTTGGATTGTGCAATAAAGTAGAATAGATATCAGTGGGATATTTCAGTGACAATTTGCTTATGATTTAAGCACGGCTACCCCTTGCCATCTCGCATGGATCAATGATAAGGAATGGAGTTGCAAAAATATATACTCTGTCCTCCCTTTTATGCTTGTAATATAAAACAAACTTTCCTTCCTGAGTTCCTTTTTGCTTCTCAATATTTTTTTCTTGATGTAATTCTGATCCACAGGTGTTATCTGAAAATATATCAGGGGGCTTACACAAATTTTACTTATAGAAATGCTTCATAAGAGAATTTATCTTTTCGCTCCACGGTGCTTTCTTAAAAGAAAGGGAAGGAATTTTTTTTTTTCCAAGTTGTGGTCACATAAATGAAGAAAGCTTTCCTCCTTTTAATTCAAACAACTTTGCATTAGGTAAAATGTTGCATCAGTGAACAATTGAACATATCAACACATGGGTTTACTCCAAATGTGTCTCGCTCAATGAGATGACAATAAATTTTCAATTATTCAAAACTATATCAAAAAGCTTAATAAACAGACTAAGAAAACTATAGCATGCCTAAAATACTAAACAGATACAATAGGAATCAAGGTCTTACAACTATTTGTGACCGTTAGGTATGAGGAGGAGGAGGAGGAGGAGGAGGAGAAAATGGGAAGAAGGAGAAAGAGGGGAAGAGGAGGAACAGGAAGAGGAGGAGGAGGGAGAAGAAGGAGGAGAGGAAGAGGAGGAGGAGGAAGAAAAAGAATTATAGAGACAGAAATAGATGGAAACTTAGATACAATCTAATCCACAAGTGAAAATACAATATCCATACTAGCCAATTTGGATTTAATTGTCTTTATGCTACTGAAAATTAACACTGTAATTTACTGCTGAGCAGGCCCAGGTGTTACTATCAGTCTGACAGGCTAAACATTCCAGGGTGACAGAAAGCTGCCTTTGTGTGTGTGTGCAAGCATTCCTTTTTTAAAAGCTTGTTTATGCCCATTAGCATTATTGCATTTTTTTTTAAAGTAACAGCAGAAAAACGGAGAGGGTTGGCAGGATACTCGCAACCACAGATCTGCTAAACAACACAAACAATTAAGCCCGCAAGAGTTACGTTAGTGAGCAAACCATCCTTAAAATGGTAAGACTAAAACAATACCTCTTTTTTTAAAAAAAAAGAAGAAATAAAAGAGACACCAGGGGGGCATCTGGTTCTTGGTTTGGTTTTCCTCCGTCTTTGTTTTTTAAAAACAAAATTTCTCAGGCTCTGGATCTTAATTTTTTACAGTTGACAGCGGTCTCATTTCAGCCAGTTAGTGGCATCTGGATGCTAGATAAACAGACACACCACACACTTGCACGCACAGGCACACACAAGGCAACAATGCCATGCACTTTAATTAATTGTGGAGAGATTACATGGTCTTCCAACCGTATAGTCTGTCATCAGCAGGCATTACAGATTTATATTAGATGTTTCTCTACGGTGTCAAGAATAATTAAAATGGGGATGGAAAAAGACGCCAGCTAGTAATATTTTACATCAGTGGCAATTGTGAGCAGGAGAGGAAGGGGGGAGAAAGAGAAAGAGAGAGAGAGAGAAAGAGAGAAGAAGAAGAAGAAGGGAGGAGGAGAGAGAGAAATTACCAGTGCCAAACAATTTAAAAAGAAGATGTTAATTTTGGTAGCCTGACTGTGTGAGGAATAAAACATTAGGCTGGCAAAGCAAGCCAAAATATTTAATCACCTTGAATAATGAGATGCTCATGTTTAATCTATCAGACCTACCAGAATTGGAATGACATGTCAGAGTTATTAACGAAAGAGCCACCAAAATACAATGGTTAACATATGTTTTCCTTTTCTTTTTCCTGAAAGGGACTTCTGTGCAAGTCAGCCCCCCCCCTCTCACCCCTTTTCTTTTTAATGCCCTGGAAACACAGAAATTTTAAATACACCCCAACACACAACCCCGGTATGGTGCTAATTTGATCCATAGTGTCTCGAATGAAGCCATATGACAAGATCCAACAGCTAAACTTGAAAATAAAATCAAACCTCCCCCTTTCCCACCATGGATGGGTGGATGGAAAGAAAGACACTGTGGATGGATGGATGGATGGATGGACAGAAAGACAGACAGGCACTGGATGGATGGATGGACAGAAAGACAGACAGGCACTGTGGATGGATGGATGGATGGATGGATGGATGGATGGATGGATGGTCAGACAGACACTGTGGATGGATAGGTGGACAGAAAGACAGACAGACATTGGATGCATGGTTGGATGAACAGACAGACAGAAAGACAGACACTGTGGATAGATGTGATGGACAGAAAGACACTGTATGGATGGATGGTCAGAAAGACAGACACTGTAGATGGATGGATGGATGGATGGATGGATGGATGGATGAGGCAGGAAGGGTCAACCTCACCCGTTTCTTTCATCAGTTATAAAGTCCCATGCCCAACATTATTGCTTTATCTTCTCTTTTTCTGAATGAAATTTAAAAACAAAAACAAAACGAAAATGAAAATGCAAGTCAAGAAAAGCAAACTGAAATGAAAGGAACCCAGGAAGTTGATTTGGGTAGACACAGGCCCAAGCTTCTTTCTTCCCCCTGCCCCCTGTTAAATATTCTTGACCCCTTGTCTTCTTGCAGCAATGTTTGCATGCTGCAGTTAGAGATGGTTCATATTCTACTACTTGGAGCGCTTAAAAGTATTGCACAACGCTTGAAGTTTCCTTCTTAAATGTCTCCGGAGTTGTGTTATACATTATACATTAGCCCGTGGCATTGCGAATGACCTGAAAACTCAGCTCCCCTGACTACATCTGGGAAAGAAGGGTTGGTCTCCGATTACCTTGTCCTTTCTTCTTCAACAATGCAGTGACAAGGAGGCTGCGAGACTTGTTCATGAAACTCGGCAGGAGCGACCGAATCTGCTCGGGCTTTGATGCTTCGCTTTGATCAAAAAAGTGAGGGATCATATTCGTCGGGGTCACAAAACACTTTAGCCTTCTCATTCTACCATCGGGACAATCATAGCTTCTCTCCTGGAGAAGTTATCCCTTCCCTTGTTACTTTCAAGTTCAACATGCCGAGAAGTGACAAAAAAAATGCGGCCTCTGTGAATGCTCCGTTTGTGCCGAGAGACAGAAATGTCACGCTTCAAACCGCCTTCCAATTAGTTCTCTTCTTCTTATCATTGAGTTGGAACCAGAGTGAGATGAGAAAGTCCCAAGCGGGACGTCATTTACCTCTCGTAAATGAACATGGCTAGAGCGGCTTCTCCTGTTCGGAATCCTTCTGAGTCAAGTGACATCACACTTTTCCTCCTGGCCAGAACGTTTTGGAGTAAAGCGCAAAGATCTAACCGATCTTCTCAAACTTTTCTTCTGTTCTGCTTTTCTGTCTCGTTTTTTTCTGAAGCCCTTTCTGGTGCGTATTTCTCATCCCTTTGCCTTCTTCAAGGCTGAAAAAATTCTCTTGGAAAAGAATGGTTTGCACTCAACTACATCTATTTGGGACTTTGCAAGGTAGGAGAAATCATGGCATTTCATGGAATAAATGACAGGACAACCTACAGACCTTAGTAACCTTATAATACAAAAACTACCCATTCGATCCTCTTAAAAAGTTCAAAACATCCTTAAAGATCCATCTCATCCTGGGCACCGTTTTTTTTTTTTTTGAACTATTAAATCTGGCAGACGGAACAGGATAATAAAAACAAGGACAAATAGGCTGAAAAACATTCTTCTGAATGTTCTGAAAAACAGCTTCTGCATTCTACTATATAGTGCAATATGAATGCAATATCAGGGGTTTTCAATTCAATGTATAGAATGAGAAGAATGTATGTTTGTGTTTATTTTCATAGTCATAATGCACACTGAAGATGGTATTTAATTTCGTTGTACGAGGTGCAATGACAATAAAGTAAATTACACTAAACTAAACTAAAGCAGGCATCTCCAAACTCATCAGCTTTAAGACTTGTGGACTTCAACACCCAGAATTCACCAGCTCACTGGCTGGGGAATTCTGGGAGTTGAAGTCCACAAGTCTTAAACTTGCCAACTTTAGAAATTCCTGCTCTAGGAGTACCCATAACCAAAACCTTCTCATGCTTTGTGTCAATATTGTATCACAACAGAAGTCTTTTTTTTTTTTGGCCCAGGAGAAATTACAGGGCAGGTTTTGGCACCATATTTCCATATGCTCCTCAAAGGACACATGGTGCTCAAAATGGAAGATTGTTTTTGTTTTTCAATGCCAAAGCCTTGATTAAAATTCGGTTAAGGTCCACATTACATCCCTGCAATGAATACATTAATTATTGCCACTGATTAAAGAACCATATTTTCAACCTTTTACGTTTTAATACTGGGAACTCAGTAGAGCTCTATGCTAAACAGTTTATTAAATTCAAATTACAAATAATAATAATAATCTTGACATTAATAATAAGCCTTATGCTAAACAGTTTATTAAATTCAAATTACAAATAATAATAACAATACTGACATTAATAATAAGCCTTATTATATCTATTATATGATAATAACAGCAATAATAAACTGTTCTTTAAGTAAATGATTCCTTTTACTGTGCATTGTAGGAACACCGTCCAGCAGAAGAAAGAATGTAGACTATTAATAATTATGTCAATTAAAGATAATAGACTTGTTAAAAGGTTATCCCAAAGCTGGTAATACACAAAGCTTTGTTTGAGAAGAAATTGGAGCAAATTAGCCTATTAACAGCTGTGGTTTTCTTCAGTTCCTTGTCATGTTTCTATTTTATCTCTGTCCCACTCTAGTGGCTGTACAAAGACACTTCAAATACAACCATAAATCGCAACAAGGGATCAGTTAGCAGCCTGTCCTTTCAAGGTTTATGTGGAGCAATTGAACTGAACAAAATATATATAAAGCAACAAAATTGAAGTACTTTCATTTCTCCAAAGAGCGGATAACACAAACAAGATTTTCCAAATCTAAGAAATACCTCTACACAAACACACACCAAGAGGAAGCTAAAGAGTGTTACAGAAGGGATAGGATTAATTCCTTCTTCAATGGATTATCTGCTAGTTATTCAGGCCCCAGGTTCCACCGATGTGTCTGAAAACTCCAGAGAAGGTAATGCAGATTAATTATTCCTTAATAGATGAAGCACTCGAATGTGCTTACTTTAAAAAAAAAAAATTTAGGACACTTGTTAGAGAAGACCAAAGATTTACCCAGCACAGATTTCTGCAGAAAAACTCCCCCAAATTGTCCCAAAAGTGCTTTTCCAAAAGGCAATTGGACTTCCTTGGGGTTTCTCCCCCTTAAAAATGTTTCACTTCTCATCCAAGAGCCTTCTTCAGTTCTAAGTAAAGGATGGGGTATTTAGTGGGGTATTCTCGTGTGTTATGTGACAGGCGAATGCCAACCCATCTTAAATCTAAGATTTACAAGACTACCATCCGCATTGGATGGCACTGGATGCTGGGCAGCAACAACAGGGACTGAAAGCTCACTCCATGCCACGGAAATATGAATGGTCTCTTGGATATCAGGCCTCTCGCTTCTTGACCAGGTTGCAAATGGCACCATTTGACAGCATTTTGGTGTGGCACCAGTTATAGAGAAGATGAGAGAAGGCCGACTCCACTGGTATGGACATGTCCAGAGAGCAACACCTTCTACAGTGGCCAAGAATGCTTACCAACTAGAAGTCAATGGCTGGTGACCTCATGGGCATCCAAAACATAGATGGCAAGACACCATCAACAGGAACATGCAAGCCACAGGCCTGTGCCCTGGAGACGCAGCTGACTGTGCAAAGTAGCGTTCAATAATCCGAAAAGTGGACCCTGCACTTGCAAGAATACAAGAAGAAGGAGAAGAAGAAGGAGAAGGAGGAGAGGGAGGGGAAGAAGGAAAAGGTGGAAAAAAGCTCCTTGGATGAAAAATGTTTTCAAGGGAAAAAACCAAAAAAGTCAAGTTGCCTTTTGGAAAAGCACTTTGGGACACCCAACCCTATGGTTTCTAGCAAAAATTGCCTGGTGGACTTCATGGTGAACCTTCTCAAGTCTCTATCCTACAAATCCATGGGCTCAGTCCCTAAAGAGACATCTATCATAGGTTGGTAGCCACTTCTGGCCAAGTTCCCTCAGCGTTAAGGCCCAGTGTGTTCATGAGAGTATGATGCAAGCAAGCAGCGTACAAAATTAACACCATGGACCTCTGAGCAAATATGAATTTTCTTCTCCTTCACCCTGCAAACATCTTTCTGAGAAGGCTAGGTGGAGTTTTTTTTCCTGATTTCTCTCTTTTTATGTCTATCTCACCCCATAATGTACCATCGCCAACTTTTTGAACAAGGTGTTCACTCGGCAATTTTTCTTAAATGACAAAGTCAGATGGAACCTGTTGACAAAACTAAGATTTGATTTATAGTCAAGGTAGATGAGGCCTTTTCTAAGCTGGAAAGGTGAATGGGGGAGGCAATCACTGGGTTAGAAAGAAGATGCTTAATATGTTGTTAAATGTTACTAATTACAAAGACAGTCCCAGGTCCCCAAAATAGTTCTCTCCCTTGTCATTCTTCAGGGGTAATTTACAGCACTGCTTTGAGCGGTTTCTGTTTAAGCTGAAAGCATAAAATGAAAGCTTTCATTGTCTATTGACATCTTTTTCTTGTTAAGCAACATTTAAAGTATCGAGACAAAATGCTGTAATCATGGGTTTGTCTACAACTGTGAGCTCAGCCTGTTGGAGGAAACTGCCTGAAGGGGTGAGGGATAAAAAAAAGCAAGACGCGGACAGAGGGATACAATTTATATTTTTATATAATCGTAATTGTTCATTGGGGTCTTCATCAAAATAAAACCCAGCATCTGTCTAGCCTGCTTAACTGAGTGACCAAAACTTATCCTCTCCAGCGGTTGACACCCAGATAAGCAGGGATTAACACCAGACCAACAATCAAGCAGAAAGCAATACCCCAATCAAAGAATTAGCAGGGAGAAAATCATATCCCCGTCAACACTGGCAGGGCAAGCTACTGTATATAAACAGGGAACAAACCCTGCACTCACTAGCACTGATACTGCTACCTAGCCTAGTAAGAAAATGTCTTCAAGCAAACGACTAAGAAATACCAAGACTCCACAGTTCAATCCTGAACTACAAATACTATCTTTTCTTTCTTAAACTATTTTTCTGCCCTTCATCATGTTTTGCTCCTAGCACAATTCCCACATCAGGTATACAAGACACTGCAGGAATAATGAAATAGAAAGGGGAAATCAATTGAACCAATTTCTGAACGGAAAGACGCCTATTCCATCTATCCAAATTTCAAAAGTCCTCAGGCTAGTGAGATAGGCACCATGTACATTTAATAAATTAGTACTTAGATAAATAAATAAATAAAATGTTCCTGAAATTTTTGGACCTGTTCAACTTCAGTGACACCTCAAATTAAGCAGCGCTGATATTTCACGCATGACAGAAGCAACGAGCAGAAAAATGTTTAGTTTATAAATAACTAAAAGCCCTTGCAGTTGGATCCAAGATGTAGAAGGCTCAACCTGAGGGAGGGGTCAAGTACGTCATCAGTCTCAAGTCCCTTCATGCCCACAAGAACTCCGTTGTCTAGCCTACCTTGAACTCCACTGATTCTTATCTACCTTATCTAACGTTTTGACGGTTAGTAGTTCAGATTCTTGTAGAGAACTATTGCTTACAATAAACTAATAGATTCATTTGAACCAGTGGTGGGATTCAAAACATTTTACTACCGGTTCTGTGGGCGTGGCTTGGTGGGTGTGGCTTGGTGGGCATGGCTTGGTGGGCATAGCTTGGTGGCCATGGCAGGAGAATCCACTCCTGGGGGAAGGTTACTTCAAAATCCCCATTCCCTCCCCACACCACTAACCTGCTTTCCAGCTCCGTTCTCCTGTGCAGGGCAACCAAAGGAGACCCTGCCAATCAGCTGTGTGCGTGGCTTGGAGGGTGTGGTGTTCTGTGGGCGTGGCTTGGTCAGCGTGGCAGGGGAAGGATATTGTAAAATCCCCATTCCCACCCTTTTCCTGGAGGAAGATTGCTGCAAAATCCCCATTCCCTCCCCACCCCACTAATCTGCTTTCCAGCTCCGTTCTCCTGTGAAGGGCAACCGAAGAAGACCCAGCCAATCAACTGGGACTCAATGGGAGGCAGAGAAGAGATGGGGTTGGCGGGGCCAGTCAGAGGTGGGATTTGCCGGTTCTCCGAGCTACTCAAAATTTCCGCTACCGGTTCTCCAGAACTGGTCAGAACCTGCTGAATCCCACCTCTGATTTGAACTGACTTGACTTCTGATTTCCCGCCCTTGACGCCACCAATCGACAAAGGCCTTCTTTCGATTCGGTACTGGGATGCTAAATCCTTGAGAAGCAAATGGTACACTTCGGATTACACAACCGTAGAGTCTAAGGGCATGCGTTTGTTTTCATTACAAGCCAGTTTCTCCAAAGCTGGGAACATTAGTATGCTTCTTTGTGCGGTCGGTGCATTTGAACTTCCTGAAAAGACCTTATGTGGGCTCCTTTGTATGCTGCCGAAACTTAACCGGTGAATTAAGTTTTAATACAAATTGCTTTGTTCTTGCTGAAGATCGATCTTGAGCGCCGTGAACTGTAAGTTGGAAAACTCACCCTTACAATATTCAGCTGCAATTATCTCTGGCTGTTAATAGCACCAGATAACCTGCCACTTTCTACCCAGTCTATAATTTATCATTTGATTTTTCTTCTTCTTCTTCTGCTTCCAATCCTGTCCCCTCCCTCCCTCCCTCCTCCCTCCTTTTCCATGAACTCTTGCGGTATTTTCCAAATGTATAATCTTGTTGTATTTATTTCCCAATGGCCCAACAAAATGAACACAAGTGCTGACTAGAACAAACTAAAAAGCAGGGCTATTGACAAGACGTCAGTTGTGTAGTAATGAACACTCTGGCTTGACTTTCACCTCGGCGGAGCTAACAGCTTTAATTTATGAATTAAAGCAAACGAGAGACAACCTTCCAGGTTTTTTTTTTATTTTTTATTATACCCTCAGTGCTGTTTCAAATAAAGTAATTAAAAGGTCAAGAGACGGGGCTGGGAACCCGATCTAAATGCAACCTTTTTGGACTGGTTTTTGCAAAATTAGAAGTAAGCTTTAAAATAGAGAGAGACAGACGGAGAGAGACAGAGAGAGCAAGTTTCTTCCTTTTTTTTCATTGTTCTTCACAGAAAGCACCACAGAGGCCAAAATTAGAGCATTGTTTGGACAACAGATTTAGCAGAATAAACCTGGCCTCTAATTTCACTGCCACAGGAATCATTGATCAGATAGGAGGCCTCCAATGAGATTTTCCTAGCTGATTCTCCCAGTGCGTTCCTTTTATTGCTGACGTTATCTCCTTCCACAGCCTCTCCTGCTGCAAGAATTAGAGGAAGGCAAGAGATGCAATCCTCTTTTGGAGTAATTGGGGGGTTGTGTGTGTGTGGGGGAGAGAACTTTACTAGGAAGTGAGTTAAATTCGCCTGCAATGACCGTTTCTGATTAAAGAGAATCAATCTTCTCTCTCCATCCATCTCTAAAGTGCTGGACCAGGATTGAGGAGATGGATTTTAGTCCTGATTAATCCAAGATTGGAACAGTTCTTCTCTCTCATCCTAAATCGGTTAGTTTAAAGGCCTTCTGCATTAGACCAGCATGGTAGATTTGGTTGCATGGGTGGCTGGATGGGGAGAGAGAGAGAGAGAGAGAGAGAGAGGGAGGGAAAGGGAGAGAGAAAGAGAGAGAGGGAGGGAGAGAGAAAAAGAGGGGGGAGAGGGGAGAGGAGGAGAGGGAGGGAGAGGAGGAGAAAGAGGGAGAGAAAGAGAGGGAGAGAAGGAAGGAGAGAGACAGAGAGAGAGTGAAGAGAGAGAGACAGAGAGAAAGAGGGAGGGAAGAAAAAGGGAAGGGCTGAGGAATTCTGGGAGTTTAAGTCGACACATCTTAAAATTGCCAAGGTTGAAAAACAGTGCTTTAAACCAACTTTTCTCAAAAGAAATTTTGCTCATATATGCCTATTAATCATATTGCAATTCCTGCACGATGATCCCTTGCATGATTGCATATGGCATTTAAGAAATGACCTACACATGTTTTGTGTTGATTTTCATGCCCAAACTACTTGCAAAATAAGGTGTATTTCACTTCCTGAAAAAGCACCTTTGGGACAACCATGACCTGGATGACTGAGAATCTCTGAAGACTTTTCCAAAATAAATGTTTTTTTCCCTCATTCAGCTCCACTTGTACAGTAGTGCAGAATATCATTTATACTGTCAAATAACAACTGTGTCTAGCAAAACCTACGTTGATTTTAAATGCTCTGGGTATTTTTTTTTAATCTATGTAGAATCTCAAATTGTTTGCAAAAATTACTTTTTTACCGTTCATTTCCTTAAAAAGAAGTTAAATCAAATTCTGGTGAACATGTCTTTGAAAAATAATTGAATGGAATTGTATAGCATGTGAAGGATCTATGTGTTCTATTTTTTATAGTTCTAATGTACACTGAAGATGGCATTTAATTTCGTTGTACAAGGTGCAATGACAATAAAGTAAACTAACTTATTCGTTTTCAAAACTCAAATTGTTTCAAGTAACTTTAATTACCCAAGATAAATAATTTGCCATCCGGAGTACAACCCACTTCATCTTTCTATAATTTCCACATCCAAACTTTCACCCTTCCAGACTTCAACCAAGAGTTTGAAGATGGGTATCTGATGCTAAAACTTAGCCAAACCTTTCATCAGTTGTTTTTTTTTGAAAACCTCAGTTAGAATTCCGTTTCTGAGAATAAATGGATATGGATCAGAAAGATTTTTCTACCAGCTAGCCTTCCTTTCTGGATGCAGTTCACAAGTTTTGCCTTTAATCATATTTTTGTTGATTATTTATTAGTTTCTGAGGGAAATCAAAGGATGGACAACTTAAAATATGTCTTCCATAAAATATTTCCTGAATCACAAGCTGTAGTAAAGAATTTATAGGAAGTGCCTTTCATGTGTCGATATGACCTGATTGAAGAATAAAATATATGTCTTTGGCATGCAGGCAAGATGCAAATGAGCAAGGGACCCCAAATGGAACACTATATCATAAATATCTGACGGCACAGTTGTTAGCCAAATGCTACCTGAGGTGATAAATCTGCTGGGGCTTGCTCAAACATCGTATTGGAAACATCATCCTTCTGGAGAGAACTGGAACGCGAAGTGATCGTGCTAATTCAAAACCCAACTCAAAGTCCACAAAATAGTCCAGGAAAAGAGAAATGAACTGGACCCTTGTGTTCAATAGTTATAGCTGGGCAGATGACTCAGTGGAAGAAAAGTAACATCGTAAGAAAAACAAGCAAATCTGAATGCCATGTTTCCAGAACGCATAAATCAGGTAAGAAGGACATAGGTGTGTCTAATGATAAAACCAGGTATTTAAGGAGATCTTGGCAAGTCACCAGGAATCTCATCTTCTTCCCACCAAACACATTGGACTATCTGCTGCAGGACCAACCCATTGGATGGAAGGTCAATGAAACTCAACACCTCTGAAGATCTGGCTGGGAAACTCTTTGTTGTGATTATGATCTGGATCTGCCAATCAGGATAATTCTAGAGCCAGTGAGTGTTTCCTTAAGAAGGATCTACTAGAGATATCATTGGCTGGGAAATCGTTTCTTTCCAGAAACGAGGTAGCCTTTTCCTTGCTTCCAAGATCTAGAATCTGCGGGGCAATATAACCTGGTTTGTGCTACTAAGTCCCTTGTTCATAATTTGGTCCTCACTTTGGAAAAGAAAACAGGAGCTTCTAGCTGCAGCATGAGAAGAACTCCAGTAGAATGCAACTGTCAAACTGAACTGTGTGTGTGATCCTATGTCATAACTTCAGTAGCTGGATCAGGAGGGTTTTTTGGGTGGTATTATCTGATGATGATGATGATCATCAGTTGATGTTATCTAGTTCAATGATGAAACATCTGGAGAAAACAACCAAGCTCAGAGAGTATTATGAAGTCATTCTTTTTGGCCTTCTCCTTCTCCTCCTGCTCTTCTTCCTCCTCCACTCCACAAGTCCACTTCCACTCTCCAGCACTGATGCTACTTAGTTGGATAAGGAAACGTCTGCAAGAAAACAGCCAAGCTCAGAGAGCACCAAGGACACCACTGTCCAACCCTGGACTACGAATATTCTCTCCTGTTGAATGAAGACTTTCCTACAGAGTGTGCCTACAAATTTCCAAAACTTGGCATTCTTTAGGGAAACCACACCAGTCAAATTTCAAGCAAGATGCAAGGATACATTCTGTCTGGGCCTCATCCCATTTTACCTGCCTCTTCCATGCAAATGGCAACATCCATTGATGGTGCTACATGGCACCCTACATGGGAACTCTCCTTCATTAATAATAACAATTGTTTAAACATCCTTGGACCAGAAAATTGATGTGTTAGTGCGCTGCTTTTGTGACATGCATGGAGAAGACATCTCTTATTTTTCTGAATCAGGAAAGAATGAGTGCCTTTCTTAACAGATCAACTCGAAGTCCACCATTTTTAGAGCCCCTATGATATTTGTGAAAAATCTATTTTTTTAGGAATAATTTGATTTTTTCCCCCCTTTTTTTCGGGAGAGGAGCGGAAACCCAGAGACACAAACACACACACATATTCTAATGATGTGATTACATACATTCATCTCACTTATGTCATTACATGTAATTACTCTTCCCCGACTTAAACAACCAGGGCAATGCATACAAAATTATACAACAACACTTTAATTAGAAGTCTATTAAATACAGCAGACACACCCATGAAAGAGACAACTCCTCAGACCTGGGGGGGGGGAGAGGAAATGGATGAATTCTATACAACTAGATGGGGTAATGTCATGTTATGGTTCTCTTTGCAGACAGTGTTATTATCTCAGTGTTTGTGTCAGGACTCCAACAAATACACCCCCGCTTCGAATCATAAGCCTCTAGCCGCATCTCTCAGAGAAAATAAAATTGATTTATTAGAAGTGGCCATGTTGGTGTTAGCTGGATGCAGCTGATACTAAAATACATCATTCGTTTCCCCCTTGACCCTGGTCTTCCCCCCATTCCCTGGATGTGTATTCTCCAATGGGACACATCCATAGCCAAGAGTCATCAATCATGCTCTCCGGTAATATTGTCGCGTTCTGACAACTTTGGGCTGCCAGGGCGATTATCTAGGCACTTAAAGAATGCACTGTTTTCCCACACTCCCTTTTTCTGGCAGATAAAAGGACCAAAGGAGTATCTTTTTAGTTGCTGATTTTTTTTAAAGGGATGTAAAAAAATGACAAACATTTGTTATGGGTTAGTTTTATTTTTTAGTGAAGCTCCATGTTTCAAGGCAGCATGTTTTTTCTTTCTTTCTTCTCTCCATTTTATCTTCCCATGCACAGAAAGAATTCAAGACATACTTAAATCAAGAAGAACAGTTGTTCAGAAGTTGGGCTTAATACCCGAAGAGGAATGATAATTTGATAATATATATACTATAACTGATAATCATAAAGAAAAGCAACAAAGACCATGGTTGGCTGACTTTGGGCCAAATCATCAGGAGACAGTGAATTCTAGTCCCACCTTAGGCATGAAAGCTGGATGGGTGACTTTGGGCCAATTATTAGAAGGCTGTGAGTTCTAGTCCTGCCTTAGCCGTGAAAGCCATCTGGGTGACTTCAGCCAATCGCTCACTCTCTCTCAGCCCAACCCACCTCAAAGGGTTGTAGTTGCGGGGAAAAGAATAGGAGGCAGGTGTGTCCAGTATGTTCGCCGATTTGTAAAAATAATGAAGGCAGTGTGCAAATAACTAAAATAATTTTTAAAAAAGCAATTGGAGCTATCACTTTTTTGAGGGGGGAGGAGGAAAACGTTTGCCTCAGGACAATGCTACTCTCTTAACCGCCGTGCCCTGCGATAAATAGAAGATGCACACAAGCTTTTGTTTAATTTTATTGGAAAAGCAACCGGCTAAATAGAGAGCCCACATCTCTGTTATTTCAAACAAGCATAGCTTTCCCATCAATCTTTTCTTGACAAAAAGGCTAAGCCAAGCAGGCAAGAAAAGAAAAGAAAAAATAATAATTATAAATGCGATGGGAAAATAGATAGGGTGCCTTTGTGAAAACAGCTATTTCAGAGGGCAGGAATTAAACCGGCTAGTCCATAATTGCTAATAAATAAATAAATAAAAATAAATGACTGGAAAGAAGATGTTTGCCAGCCTAGGAATCCTGTGGTTGAAACCAGCTTGTTTAGGTTTACAGAGAGGTTGGACCTGGTTCAAAAATCTGGGCTGTCGGTCCTGTCATTTGTCTTCTGGATACCGAGGCAAGAGTCTGGAATTGTGCGTCGGATGCAAAGAGACGGTCCAATTTTTACATCTGGCTAGATACTCCCAGGTGTGAATGAGAGCATCGTTTACCTAGGAGGGCGATCCTTCACCTTCATCAAAGGGGTGGAAAGACGATCCACGCCGATCAATTAATTAATTACCTGGCCCTTACCATGATTCGTCTCCTGTTCCACATGCTTGCTTCATCTCAAAGGCCCCAATCAGTCAACCCACCCACCCCCAAAAAAACCAAAAAAAAAAAAAAAAACCCAGGCCCTGCCAAAAAGTTCAGGCTGCACGATGGAATTTAATTAACGGAGCCAGAACTGGGACGGAGGAAAAGGGATAGATTTCTCACAATACTATTCATTGTCATAATAATTTGCTTTGGTGATGGAGACCCCAGGGGAGGGCAAGGGAGAGAGTTCGGGTGCCACCTGAATATAATTGCTGATTTCTTTATTCTGATTTTGATTGATCGATCTGATCGCCTAGGTCAGATCGGGGCATTTTACAGTCCCCTCAGCCAAATTCTGGCCCTTTGGTTGTCCCTGTCTGTGGGGTCCTTGGTGCTTTTTGAGCCTGGTTGTTTCCTGGCAGACATTTCACAAGCGGTGTGTAAGTCTAAGTGCTATTGGTATTGCTATCCTGGCCTTGGACATCTTCTACCCAATCTGACATTTTCTGCCCGGGGTGATGATATTCCCATCTTTGCTAAGGCCCCTGAGCCACCGGCTGCCGTTAAAGCGTTGCTTTTTCCTTGGGAATCTCAAATCGTTCAAAAACTCACTTGGAGGATTTACCTATTCAACGTTCCGCCAGGTTCTCTTTCAACTCCGAAAGAAGGAAGAAATATGAGATAGGAGTTATTCGTTGAGGCTGATCAGTCCTGGCAATTAATCAAAGGGATTGGGACTTAGAAAGGAGGAGGGCAGGAGGGAAAAATAAAAAAGAGCCCACAGGTGAACCTTCAGGAGGCATACTGAGCAGTTATCAAAAAACATAGAAGTTCAAAGCAGCTCAGTTTTTCCTATGTCAAAGTTATGTGAATGGTGCCCAAGGCGTGTTTTAGGTAAAAGCTGCGTTAAAACTGTTTGTACTTGCATATTTAACTGACAAGGGGAACCAAGAGGCAAAACGGCAGGCTGTTACCCCTCTTTGTAGCACGATAAATCAGGCTTGTTTCTGCCGGTGAAACACGGGCTATTGCGACATCCGAGTCCCACCTGCCCTCTTGCTGACTTTCACAGTCACAACAGACATGTGTTGCCTTCATCGGCAATGGGAACTGTCACAGCACACCCCGGAGAAGACGCGAGAAGCAACGGTGTGTGTATGTGCGTGTGTGTGTGTGTGTGTGTGTGTGTGTGTATGTGTAGTGAATAGAAATGACTCTCCACACTGGTTATGAATCACATGGCAGTGACCGGGTTTGTTGGGGGTGTGTGGGGAAACATCTTCCATTACTGGCGGTTTCTAACACCACAGGTTATGAGTAGTTACTAGAGAGAGAGAGAGAGAGATAAATGACAAAGATGGTTAGTATAGATCAGGGGTCTCCAACCTTGTCAACTTTAAGGCTTGTGGACTTTGCTGGCTAAGGAATTCTGGGAGTTGAAGTCCACAAGTCTTAAAGTTGACAAGGTTGGAGACCCTTGCTATAGATGAATGATAGATATTGCAGACAGGCAGAGATATTATAGGGGGGAGAGAGAATGGATAGATGGAAAGATAAGATAAGATAAGATAAGATAAGATAAGAGATGGATAGATCCAGATAGACAGACAGATAGACAGACAGATGAGAGGTGACAAAGATAGACATTATATACAGATGATAGATACTGTAGACAGGCAGATATATTATCGAATATTATAGAAGATGGAGAGACAGTGGGGAGGGAGAGAGGGAGAGAGAGAGAGATTGGATAGATAGATGATGGATGGATGGCTAGATTCAGATAGATAGATAGATAGATAGATAGATAGATAGATAGATAGATAGATAGATAGATAGATAGA
>NW_020769373.1:3716741-3731128 GCF_900518735.1 Pseudonaja textilis | reverse complement strand
CCAAGATCACGCAGCTGACTTTGTGCCTAAGCTGGAACTAGAACTCACCATCTCCCAGTTTCCTAGCCTGATGAAAGATTCATATTAAAGATTTTAGAAATGATTTGCCATTGACTCCTTCCTTAGGACTGAGAGAGTATGACTGGCCCAAGATCACACGTCTGCCTTGGTACCAAAGGTCAGACTAGAATTCACCATCTCCCAGTTCCTAGCTTGATACATTAACCACTGCACCCGTCTTTTTAGACAATACTGCTTGTTTATTCTTATATTATGGGGAATAATTAGAGTCAACTTCTGAAACTAGCCTTATGATCCCCAAATCAACAAATTAACCCAGACACATTCCTACGTATCATTTAAATCTAAATATTAGAAGCTCTCCCCCCTCCCCCGTTTTTTTTTTTCAACCAGCCCATTCCATTCCCTCTAGGAAACTAGATAAAGATCACAGCCCTTTTACCAAGAGTCGAAAGGAAAAACAAAAACCACTAACTGAGGGTCAGGACAAGCCAGAAACCCTGAGAAACGAATTAAAAATAAACTCAGCCTATGTCCATCATTCACCAAGCAGCCCTTCCTTGTGTCCTTTACAGGGCTCATGCCCAGCTGGTTCTCGGAAACCGACAGGCAGGAATCAAGTCACACTTTGGGAATTTTTTTTTTAAAAAAAAAAGCTTTACAACTTCTTTTCCAAATGCCCGGGTACGTTTGGCAGACAAGAGTTGTTTCTAAAAGGCCTGATGACAACTGATACTAATGTGACTGCGTGTTTCGGCTGTCATGGGATGAAGCGAACACTCCGTCTCACAAGTTATAAATTTGTCAGAGCCTGTGATTTATCAAGCTTCCCGCCATCCTACCTCTTTGGGAAGCCCAATAATTCTAATTCCCTGAGCTTGGTGGGTCCCACCACCAGGAGAAGAAAATGTTTCCCAGAAAGACTAACCGGTTCCAACTAGGCTTCGTGTAATATCATGAGAAACAAACAAATGAACAAAAATAACAGGTTACAGAACTAATTTGAGATAGTTGTTGGAAAGCAAAGGAGGTTAAGAATCTGTGCTGATTTATTTCCAGCTTCAAAACTATGTCCAGCACATTATAATTTCAAATACGATTGTCTAATTTTGACCATGCCTCTTCACTTTGCTTATTGATTTATACTGAGTTATATTTTACAAATAACGCAAGGTTTGGTAAGCCGCCCGTCTCCTGGTGATTGGTACAAAGACACTGAACTGGCTTTCATGCCTAAGGTGAGACTAGAACTCACTGTTTCCTAGTGATTCACCCAAAGTTACCCAGCTAGCTTTCATGCCTAAGGCAGGACTAGAATTCTCTGTCTCCTGGTGATTGGCCCATGGTCCCCCAGTTGGCTTTTGTGTCTAAGGCAGGACTAGAACTCGCTGTCTCCTGGTGATTGATCCAATATCACCCAATCAGCTTTTATGCCTAAAGCAGGACTAGAACTCACAGTCTCCTAGTTATTGATCCAAAGTCTCCCAGTTGGCTTTTGTGCCTAACACAGGACTAGAACTCACTGTCTCCTGGTGATTGGTTCAGAGTTTCCCAGCTGGCTTTCATGCCTAAGGCAGGACTAGAATTCTCTGTCTCCTGGTGATTGGCCCATGGTCCCCCAATCAGCTTTTGTGCCTAAAGCAGGACTAGAACTCACACACACCGCGGTTTCTAGCTTGGTGCCTTAACTGCTAGACCAAACTATCTCTTGTTAGGCTATGGAAATAAGCATCCACAACCATTTACTCAAAGCTGGCAAGAACCAAACACATTTTATGATCAAAGCCTATTTTGACAGCATGAAATGAGAGAAATGTCTAGCCACCTCATACCCAGGCCTTTTCTCACTCAAATTGCTCTTAGTCATGACCTGGTTCACAGATCACCCTGGCTAAGGAAAAAATATCTAGCTTTCTTCATATCAGATCCACAACTTTCCTCACCTTAGCTGACTTTTCCTCTCTCCATTGTATTTAATTAATTATGTTAATGAGCCCGCAACACTGTAGAACAGGAATGCCCAGCCTTGGCCTCTTGAAGACCCGTGGACTTCAACTCCCAGAATTCCCCAGCCAGCCTGGGGAATTCTGGGAGTTGTGTAGTCCATGAGTCTTCAAAGCTGCCAAGATTGGACAACCCCCCTTTAAAGAGGTCAAAGGGAGCACGCCAGTCAAGCAATCATATACGCTTCTCTTCAGGAGCAGGTCCAAGTCTATTTAATTGTCCTTATTCCAAGTGGATTTGAGAGCTAGGATCCGCGAGGCAGCCATGCTGTGCCTTGATAAGCCAATTTGAGTTGAGGAACCTCTGGACTCTCCAGCTACTAAATGTGCTTCAAGAGAAGCAAATCTCCATTCCCCATTTTCTAAGTAAGGAGGCCGTGTTGTTTTCTAAGCTTGGTTCAGCCCAGTTGGGTCGATGTATAGCCCAAGAGTCTTTTCACACTGCAGAGTTGATGCTGGCTGGGGAATTCTGGGAGTTGAAGTTCAAAGTGGCCAACGTTGGACACCCCCTGCTGTAGAATCAAGGCCCAGCCTCTGGTAACCATATTGATTTACGTAGCGTGCTTCTGAGATACTGGAGACCATCTGTGGTTGCAGGCATTAATTCATTCACCTTCTGGTTGGGGGTGATTTGTCACAGCCCGTGTCCCTCATTAGGCAAAACCAATTCTTTCAGTGAAAACGAGCTTCTGCACACACACACACACACACACACACACACACACACACACACACGGCCTATGAGTCGCAGCCCCTTTTAGCATCTAGGTTGAAGCTGGTTGAGTTTGTTTAACCCAGAACTTTGAAGTTAGCACCACTTTGATTCAGTGCTCAGTAAAACAGATGCCTGTGACACTCTTGAATTAATGCCCTGGAAACGTCATCTTAAGTCATCTTAAATCACGAACAGAAATGATATATGCATCACTTGCCATAGCGATAGAAAAACATGACTATTAATTTCAATCTCTTCTCCTTTTCTGTTAACAACACGCTACACAACCATGATCAGGATTTCTGCCAACGTTGCATGTAAGCATATTTATCTGACCAACTCACTGACCAAGTCTTTTCTTTTCTCTTTCTTTCTTTCCTTTCTTCTTCCTTCCTTTTTCTTTCTTTCTTTCTTTCTTTCTTTCTTTCTTTCTTTCTTTCTTTCTTTCTTTCTTTTTCTTTCTTTCTTTCTTTCTTTCTTATCTTTCTTTTCCTTCCATTTCTTTCTTTCTATCTTCCTTCCTTCCTATCTTCTTTCCTTCCTTTCTTCTTTTTCTCCCTGTGCCTGGCCTTATCAAGTATTTAAATAAATAAATAAATACACACAATATATTTTTACCACTAGAAAAAAAAACAACTGACAAGAAGCTCTAACACATCCAGGAGTGAGTGTCATCAAGGAAGCGTGCACATTTTGTGTTTTATTTTGTTTTTCCAACATCTACTGAACCTTTCTGTCTCCACCCCATGTGAACATGTCTTTTCTGGACACCATTAAATCTTAATCTATTCCAGCTCTGCTTATGGGTCATTGATTCTATAGGTACCGTGGTTCTTTTTTTAAAGGCTTCCCTTCGGTCAGAGAGGGAAGAGAGTTGTCCTGAGACAGATGGACCACTTCACACTTCATTTATCAAACCAAATAGTCTAGACCCCGCCTCCTGAGCTTGCTCCTTGCAGTTCAACTTCCATACAATTTGGTAATAATTTTCATTATCGGACCGTGACCTTAAAGCCAACAACTGAGCTCTTTTTTCTCCTGGCTGTGTTTTGCTTTTGCACGGCTGATTTGAAATTCACAGTTATCGGCCTTCAGTTGTCTGACTCTCCAAGAGTTAGGAGATGCGAGAAGCTGCCTGTGCCTTTTTGGAGGGGCAGGAATGACCCTTGGCAGTCAGAGGTCAAGAAGGGGTCAGTTTGAAGAGCTCAAGAAACTCTTTTAACAGCTATAACAATCTGCCCATCAGATGTTATCTGGTAGAATAAATAAACCACAGCTTTTAGCAACCTATTCTCCATATGAATCCCATTTCGATCACCGCAATATATGTTGATACTCTGGAAAGAGTGCAGAGAAGAGCAGCAAAGATGATTACGGGGCCTGGAGGTTAAAACATATGAAGAACGGTCGCAGGAACTGGGAATGTCTAGCTTCATAAAAAGAACTAGGGGTGACATGACAGCACTGTTCTAATATTTAAGGGACGGCCACAAAGAAGAGGCAGTCAAGCTATTCTCCAAAGCACCAGCAAGCAAGAAACAACAGATGGGAACAGATCAAGGACAGATCCAACCTGGAATTTAGGAAACACTTCCTAACAGTGAGGACAATTAACTAGTGGAATGAGTTGCCTTCAGAAGTCATGGCTGCTCCATCAGAGGAACAAGGTCTCTTCCAACTCTGTTATTCTGTTAATTTATGTTAGGCACCATTTCTATCGAACAGTTGATTCCCTTTTGAGAAGAGAGATTTTCCCCGAGTCCAGAAAAGAACCGTTGGGAAGGTATTACTCTCTTGCTCCATATCTACCTCCACCAGCCCACCAAGATCTGGGAATGGCAACGTTGAAGATCCTGAACAAGGAATGGGAGGTTTCAGGTTCAATTCCATCTTCTTCCAAGGACACTTTGGACCAATGATCCTCGTCTTCTATTAAATACTTCCAGAGACTTTGATTATGCTTCGCCTCCACCTTCTTTGTGAAATTTCCCACAGTAAGTTTCCACATGGACAATCAGTCTCTTTAATTAGTGGAAGCTTTAGCAATGGAGGCAATTAAAAAAAAAAAACAATGCTAATATTCAGAGGTCTCCAAGGTCCTGGCTGCACTTAGTTGACTTGGATCGGAAGTTCCAGATATTTATTACCCAATTGGAACAGCAAACCCAAGGTTAGGGCATTTGGCAAAATTACCAGATTATTCTGAATTCCTCTTGGTAACTATAAGGAGTCTGACTTCTTCCTTCCTTTCCTTCCTCCCTCCCCTTTCTCTTTTTTCCTTCCTTCCTTCCTTCCTTCCTTCCTTCCTTCCTTCCTTCCTTCCTTCCTTCCTTCCTTCCATCCATCTTTCTCTCTCTCTCTCTCTTACTTCCTTTCCTCCCTCTCCTTTTTTTTCTTTACTTCCTTCCATCTCTCTCTCTCTCTCTCCCTCCCTCCCTATGTCTTCACTCATCTATTTATTTTATATTTCTTGAAAGCTTTCCCCATCATATGCCTTCTCTAATGTGCAGGACAAGGTCATTAAATTCACCAGTATTTAACTTCCAGAATGGGGGCGGGGGGAGGGAGGAAAGAATAAAACAATAATCTACTAACTCATCTAGCCTATCCCTTGATAGCTTGCTAAAAGTAAAACACTATAACCTACTGCCTGGCCTTTGACAAGTGCTAATTCTTTCCCGTTGAAGCATATTTTTCTTGTGTAATTCCAAAGTACACAATAGGCTGATCTCTAAAACTCAACAGTGCTCCTCCAGAGAGGCACTGGGTGTTTTATAACTTTCACCACTTTGTGTTTGTGTGTGTATATGTGTGCGTGTGTTTATATTAGCACTGGAGCCTAACCATTTCTCCAAACCTTTGATGAAGCAGAAGTGCAGGGAAATGGGATATGTCTAATCTTGTGAAAAGAAGGACACTAGCGGTGACCTGATAACCATGTTCCAATATTTGAGAGACTCCCAAAGAGAGGGGGTCAACCTATTCTTCAAAGCACCTTAAAGCAGAACAGGCACCCACGGACGGAGACCAATCAAGCAGAGAAGCAACCAAGAACTAAGGAGAAATCTTGAGGTCTAGGGAATACAGAAAGTGCAGAAACGGGCCCCTTTTTCAGCCTCCTGAGGCTGCAGAGGCTTTCCTCGAGCCTCCGTAAGGCGAAAAAGGCCTCAAATGGGATGATAATCAGCCGGGAGGCGTGCACATGCACAGTGCAGATAAGGGGGCAACACTGCAAATGCGTGTTGCACACGCATTTACAGGGGGGGGCGCATTGCATTGCGGGTGTCGGCACACGAGCGCGCTTTCGTCACACCACAACAAAAAGGTTCGCCATCACTGGTATAGGGTCTCCTGCTGGAGCAGTGGGTTGGACTAAATGACCTCCAAGGTCCCTTCCAACCCTGTTATAAATCACAACAGATTATTTACTTGGTGGATCCTACAGATGGGGGCTCTTTAGGACAGGTCAGTCAGAGACAAAAAAAACCTCGACTAGAGCCAAGGGAAAGAGGAATTAATTGTAGTTATAGAATGCTCCGGAGACACCTTCTTTTGAATGCTTTCAAGTTACCTGGCTCTTGAGATTTTCTTTCAGGTGTTTAGGTATAATGAGGCCCTGTGCTTTGCCTGCCTCTTTTCTCCCTCCCTTCTTCAACCTTCTGGTTCCTCTCTTCTCCACCCCGATGCCTGCAAAATACTTAACATTTTTGTCCTAGAGGCTCAATTATGCCACTTGGCTCCAGCTTGGGAATAAATTGATAGCTTTAGGGGAAAACAACAACAACAAGGAGGAAGGGAAAAAAAAAACCCATTGAAACTAGAAGCGTTCAAAGAGAGTTGCCGTTCCCCTCCATTCAAAGAAAATCCATATTTATTGCATATTTGCTCTACTAAACTGATCTATTTCAGTACGTTAACCTTTGGTAGGTTTCCTTGTCTGTTTGGTTTTTTTTTTCCTCCCAACCCACACACACACACTCAGAGTTTATAAATATTTAGCAGTGTGTCTGAATTCCTACCTGGGCAAAACTCTAAATGTCTGAACATTCCCTCCCCAGCACAGGTAGTCCTGGACATACGATCACAATTGAGCCTCACATTTCAGCTGTTAAGTGAGACATTGGTTAAGTGAGTTTCCGCCCCCTTTTACCACTGGGCATGCCTCGGTTGTTAAGTGAAGCACGGCAGCTGATGAGTTAGTAACTCAGTTGTTAAGTGAATCTGGCTTCCCCATTGACTTGGCTTGTCAGAAGATTGCAAAAAGAAGGAAGGAAGGAAGGAAGGAAGGAAGGAAGGAAGGAAGGAAGGAAGGAAGGATGGAAGGAAGGAAGAAGATTGAGATAAGGGAGAAAGGGAGGGAAGGAGGAAAAGAGGAAGGAAGGAAGGAAGGAAAGAAGGAACTCCATTAAGATAAGATGCAATGGGATATAAAACAACGCAGGAGTGTTCAAATGAAAATTAAGATCTCTTAGTTAGTTTCCTCTTTAGAATCTAAAATGAGACATGCTCAAGAAAATCTATATATATATAAACATTTGGATTGAACATTATTGCTGGGAAGGCTCTTACTTTTTCTACTTTTTCTACTTTTCCTTCCATGCAATTTTCATGTCTTTTTTTTAAAAAACGTATAATGGACCTACTGTGCTCTCCTTCTACACCACTTTCTCACCTCGCCAGCCATTCTTGACGCAGAGCCTGTCGTTCGACCTGGAGGGGCAGAAGGCAGCGGATTTTTTCATTCCTTTGTTCCTCCATCTGTTCTTCTTTTCGTAATTCACAGAGCAATAGACTTGTCTTAAGAGGGGGGAGGAGAGGAGGGGTTGGGGAAGGGTTGGCAGCAGCAAAGAGAAAATGCCGTAAACGTTATAAAACAAATATAGAAAGAAACAAAGCATAAAATTAATTAAGCAGACCATAAGCAAATAGGGACAGTAAATCAATGTCCCTTTTTATTACAGTTCTATGGCCTGGAAATCAATACAGTAAACGATGGGTCAAAAACGAGACCACCTCGGTGTGGTATTTAATCAAAGTACATGAAATTTTAAGCTGAAAATCTTAAAGCATCATCAGGTTAGTATTGGGAATCTGGATTTCATTTTTGTCAGATGCAATTATTTGATTTTTCTGATAAATACAAAACAAAACACACACACAAAAAAACCCCAATCCACCAAGTTGGAATATTTGTAATGCAGTTTTCTAGAAATACATTTTCAGCCTCACACTGTTCTTTCTCATATGCTACTTATTAGTAGGGAAAGGAAGGAAGGGAGGGAGGAAAAGAGGGAAGGCAGGAAAAGAGGAAAGGCAGGAAAAGAAGGAAATAGTGAAAAAGGGAGGGAGAGAGAGAGAGGAGGGAAGGAAGAAAATAAAGTGGAAGGAAGGAAGAAAAAGAAGGAAAAGAGGAAGAAAAGAAAAGAAAAGATGGAAGGAAGGAAAAGAGGAAAGGAAAGTGAAAAAGGAGAGAGGGAGGAAGGAAACGAAGCAAAAAGAAGGGAGGGATGGAGGGAAGGAAGGAAAAGAGGAAAGGAAGGAAAAAGTGAAAAAAGGAGGAAGAAAATAAAGTGAAAGGAAGGAGAAGAGGAGGAGGAGGAGGAGGAAGGAAAAGATGGAAGGAAAGAAGGGAGGAAAAGAGGAAAGGAAAGTGAAAAAGGAGAGAGGGAGGGAGAAAATAAAGCGGAAGGAAGGAAGGAAGGAAGGAAGGAAGGAAAGAAGGAAGGAAAGAAGGAAGGAAGGATAGGCTGTGGGAAGAAAAGAAGGAAGGAAAGGAAGATTTTGAGAAGGAAGGAAGGAAGGAAAGAAAGATCATTAAGGTAAGATGCAATGGGAGAATAAACTTCTTCCAGCATGAGGTCTACAACATGAACTATTCCGCTCAATCATACTAATGCGGAGAAAGTATGAATGCATAAAGATGTATACATTTCCTTTCAGAATGAGATGTTGCTTATATTGCAAACGTGCTTTACATGATTAAGTCAACCACGACTTCAGGGTGATGAGGTCAGAACCGCAGCCTCGGTGAATATAAAATAACACAGCTTCCAAGTGCTCAATTCTCATTTTCAAACCTGGCTTAGCCAAAGGTTAGAAGGCGATAAGAAATATCTTGACAGCGTGAGGTCGAGGGTTCAAGAAACGTGGTCCAAGATATTATCAACTTGGAAAGCCATTTCCTCAAATCAACACTGTGGGTTGTTTTTTTTTTTTCCCTGCTTTAATTTTGTAAAGAAGAACTGATCAATCAAAAGCTTGAGTGGTACATTCCCTCTCTCTAAATATGTGTGTGTGTGTACACACACACACACACACACACATATTTGGAAGATGTTCTTTTGAACAAGGGCCTTCTTATCAAAGTAAGGTCAACCCTGGGGTATTTCATTCACTTAATGGTCTTTAATGACAGATGATTGTCCGTAGAAACTCTGTTTCACCCAATGTTGAGTGAAGCCTTCAATTTCGGGATCGCCCTTCGTTTCCTTCACAAGGCCTGTCTGGGACCTGGGGTCACTTTTGAACCAAGACATGAGGCAGGCAGGTCTGTCTTATCTCATCGGTCGCTCAACGGAGAATTTTTTGGAGGCTTCTAATGTTTAGGATATGTTGAAGGCTATCTTCCTCTTCTCCCTTCCCTGCTGAAAACACATCCGGAATGGGCCCAAGCGAGAAAGATAACAAGCCACAACATGGATAACTCTGTGCCACAAAAAAAGATTCTAGATTGTTGGTTTGGCTGGCCAGGGAGGTAAGACCTTCTCTCAAAGAATAGGCGGTGATTTAGGCCACGTTTGGGGTGTTGAATTCTCTCCGTTCCCGGAGCCAAACAGGCAAAAGGGTGTCCTGCCCAGCTTTAGCACTTAATTTTGTCAACAAATAAGGTTTTCATCGGGAGATCTAATGTACTTTCCAGCCTTTTCAAAGAGATTAACAAGGATCAGTTCTGAGCTCTTGCTAAGCCCTTCTCACTTCAAGGGAAGGAGACTGAGGGATCAAAACAAATAGCCAGAGATGGAGGGAACTTTAGTTCCTAAGTGGCAATTTCTCCAAGTCCTGCAAATTCTCCAATTGAAAACAGATCTTTTGGGTTGTATTTATAAGTGTGGGAAGTGGGAACACCTCATGATCCTTGATTCTTGACGAATGTATCTTTTGTTTTATGTACACTGAGAGCATTTGCACCAAGACTAATTCCTTCTGTGTCCAATCACACTTGGCCAATAAAGAATTCTGTTCTGTTCTGTTCTGTTCTGTTCTGTTCTGTTCTGTTCCGTTCCGTTCCTCTATTCTATTCCATTCCATTCCATTCTATGGTTCCTCTCTTCTACTCTACTCTACTCTACTCTACTCTACTCTACTCTACTCTACTCTACTCTACTCTACTCTTCTCTTCTCTTCTCTTCTCTTCTCTTCTCTTCTCTTCCCTTCCCTTCCCTTCCCTTCCCTTCCATTCCATTCCTTGACAAAGAGTAGGAGCCAGATAAAATCAGGAATAAATATGGAATCCAAGCGCTAGAGACTTCTGAATGTACATTTGCATTTGTTTAGCAACTGTTCCAAGTTACAACAGCACTGAAAAAAAAACCTGATTTATGACCGGTCCTCACACGTATAACTACTATCAAAGTTTGGGTGCTTTGTCAACTGGAATGTGTTTATCATATGACCACCATTTCTGACCTTCCCAGCTGGCTTCGAACAAGCAAAGTCAAGGGGGGGGGCGGGTGAGTTCGCTTAACGAACTTGTGATTCATGATCCTTCATTTCATCAAACTAGGGATACTCAATTCCAGCAATTCCGTTCTTTATACATTTTAGCCTCCAATTCCCTAATCATCTTGGTTGCTCTTCTCTGCACTCTTTCCAGAGTCTCAACATCTTTTTTATAGCGTGGTAACCAAAACCAAGGGTGGCTTTACCAAAGCATTATACAGTGGTACTAACACTTCACGTGATCACATCTTGATTCTATCCTTCTGTTGATGCAGCCTGGAACTGTGCTAGCTGGTGTTCTGACTTAGGCCTCCTTAGAAAGCCTCTAAAATGCAATCATAGTTCCGGCAAAACCTCTTTTATTTCCACAACTGTGAATTACGTTCATTCACAGCCTGCAAGGCTTTACAAACAGTCTTTCGGGGGAATGCATGTAAGCACCCACCTTATCACATTTGAAATGCTGCCAGGGAACTAATTGCCAAGCGCAGGGCAAGGCCAAACTTGACAGAATCAAAGAGACCTTTTCAAAGCTTGAAATCGACCAGACAAACTAATTGCTTCCTGCCAAAGCTCCCGTCCCATTCGCTCCTCTTTTATGCCCTAGGGGAGGAGCCAATCATCTCCGAGGTGTGGCCTTACTCCTGAGTCGACCCTGCTTTCTCAATTGTTCTTGTCTTCTGCTACTTCTGCGCATGTGCAGGCTGGGAAACAGTTCCAGAAACTTCCCCGCCTCATCGCTGTCTGAGTCTGAAGGCAGCTGATGACTGCCAGCCTGTCTTGGCCCCAGCCCTGACTCCGATGCAGAACCTTCGTCTGAGCCCTCCTCAGCCTCCAAGACTGGCTCAGGTTCTGTACTGACCAAGACTTCCGCCACCGTAATTAAGCACATGCTTAGTTAAAACAACTCTTGTTTTATTTCAACGCTAGGAATTATGTTCATTCCCAGCCAGGAATGAGTCCCAAACAGTCCCTCAAGATAAGCACCCACCTTTCTCTCCTTTGAATTGCTGCCAACAACTAAAGTGCCAAATGAACTGCAAAAAACCAACCGAAGTGCAAAGTCCACACAGAGCTTCAAGATTTAATCCAAACACAGCAAACAACTTTGCTTCCTGCAAAGGTTCCTCTATCTTTGCATTTCCTTTATACCTTAGGGGAGGGGCAATCATCTCCCAGCCTTACTCCCAAATCCCCCCTTTTGTCTCAGCTACTCTTGTCTTCTAGCAGCTCTGTGCACACACGTACTGGGAACAGGCTCCCCTTGTTCCTCTGCCTCGCTGCTGCCAGATTCCGGAGGCTCTGGAGTCAGCAGCCCACCCCCAGATGGTCCTGGCCCCATTTCTGCATTGGACGCAGGATCCTAATCCGAGTTCTCTCCAGATTCCTGGACTGGTCCCCGTTCTTCCCCACTGTCCGATTCCGCTGCTGTCTGCACTGGCTGCCGGTGAGCCACAACAATAGCAACCCAGTAAAACAGAACCCACAGCTTTCCCGTGACTCTTCAATCTTTCCCATACATTAACCACCGCTGCTTTAAAAAAGCACCTTTCTGACGATGGGAGATGGGATGCGATTTTTTTTTCCTAGCCTCTCTCTGTATAACCAAAGCCCTTTTTTGACCTTCGCAGATTTACAAAATTGTTGCTTTCGGTCTCGGTCCTCACAAGCCTTGTTCCTCCTTCCCCTCGACCTGCAATTTTCCAAGTACTTTGCCGCGCTGAACTTTGCGGGTGACTTTAAAACTCAGCATAATCTACTTCGGCTACCTACACAGTCAATACAAAGACATGAGACACAGGAGAACGCTAGGGTGAGAGATTATTATTAAGCATTTTTTTCCCCTCCCCCTTTCTGGAGTCGGAGAAATCCCAACGCCAGCAACAAAGGCTGCCTGTAAAATACCTAGGAAGCGCACAAAAATAAAAGGAAGGACAGGAACGGAATGAAAAATAGGAAGGTCAATATTTCCACCCGGCAGTCGAGGGGGATATATATGGCTCAGTTTTGTTCGAGAAATAAGAAATACTTATTTTAAGGGTGGTTTTCTCCTAGATTTATTCTCAGGATTGACAGCTGCTCGGCTATCCTTGAGGGGAAAATACTTAACTAAGCTCTCTGATTCCAGATCAAGTCCACAGGTGTGATTTAAAGCAAAGAAATAGTCATTCTGCACGGAAGCATTTCATTTCGGTGTCCAAGAAGGGCAGACGGGTTTCAAAAAAGGCAAGATGGTAACCTGACCAGGTGATTAAAGCCCTTTCCGTTAGTCCCGCTTGCTCTGCAGAGCTTGTTTGTTTATGGAACTTGTCGTAATGCCGACCCTCTCAACAATAAGTGACGCCTATAGTGGGGAATCCCAAGTCCCATTTTCAAAAGGTGGGATTATCTATTGATGATGAATGATGAGTCAAAATGGGAAAATCCAATGGGATTTTGGGAAAATGGGAAAATCCACAAATACTTTGGAAGTAGTTGGTCACTGCCTGCTTCCTAGGACCGAGAGGCCCAAGTTCATTCACCTAGCTGGTTTTTATGCCTGAGGTAGGACTAGAACTCACGGTCTCCTGGTGATTGGCCTGAAGTCAAATAGCAGGCTTTCATGCCTAAGGAAGGACTATAACTCACTGTCTCCTGGTGATTGACCCAAAGTTACCCAGCTGGCTTTCAGGCCTAATGCAGGATTCGAACTCACCTAGAACTCACCTAGTCCAGAACTAGAACAGGACTAGAACTCAGAGTCTCCTGGTGATTGGCCTGAAATCCTCCAGCTGGCTTTCATGTCTCAGGCAGAACTAGAACTCACGGTCTCCTAGGTTTTAGCCTGGTGTCTTAACCACTACCGTAAACTGGCTCTCTAACTCGTGAGAGACTACATGACTTAACGCGGAGGGAGAAGTGGGAAAGAGAAATTAAACAAGGATGCAGAACGCTGCTTTTCTTTCTTTCTACATTTGCTAACGTCCCAATTTCTTTCCTAAAAGCAGAAATGCATACAGAGGAAGCTATGAAAAGCCTGTGCATGCAAATATACCTGCAATTCATTAAAGGGAGATGAAGAAAGATAAAGATTTTGTTGTTGTTGTTGTTCTCCCGATTAATGCCACTTTGGGGAAAGGGCGATGGAAAGGAAACGGCATCAACTTAATAGGCTTCTGGCATGAATCCTTACCGAAGTGTAACTCGGCGTTTTCAGAGCCGTGCTCTGCTTCGATAAGCATATATTATGGCCTCATCTTCTAGAGATAAAAGCTTCCTTTTGCCATTCTGCGTACGCCGTATTTAAACCTTTAACTCACACCGGGGAACGAATGCAAAAGGCAATAGCTTCCGTTTCATTATACAGAGGACATATCCCTCCCTCAGCCGGCCTTGCTAAGCCTGGACAAGGAGGATGGGCAGACAAGACATACTCGGAACACATCAAAACATTCCGCGTTTCTAAAACAGACGGCCTGGACTCTGTTTTCATATTTATATATTATTAAATAAGCAAATTTCTATGTGTGTATGTGTCTATCTGTCTGTCTCTGTGTACATGTTATCTGTCTGTCTGTCAGCCTGTGTATGTGCATCTGTATGTGTATATGTTTGTGTGCCTGTTTGTATGTGTCTGTATGTATCTATGAATATGTGTGTGTATATATATTTATATAAATATATATATTTATTTTACACATACACATGCATACATCATCATAATTTTAGCCATTGTCTATCCACTGCAAAACGAAGGCCTCTTCCGCATGTTTCCAACCCAGATAGTGCTGAGTTTCTTTTTGCCAATTGGGCCCACCAAAGCATTTTTTTTAAAAAAAATGATTCTGGAAATGCATAAAGGAAGGAAGGAAGGAAGGGGAGGAGGGAGGGAGGGAGAAAAAAAAGGAAGGAAGGAAGGAAGGAAGGAAGGAAGGAAGGAAGGAAGGAAG
>NW_020769373.1:3697191-3712550 GCF_900518735.1 Pseudonaja textilis | reverse complement strand
CAAATCACCAGGAGATGGTGAGTTCTAGTCCCAGCCATGAAAACCAACTGGGTGACTTTAGCCAAATCACCAGGAGATGGTGAGTTCTAGTCTCAGCCATGAAAGCCAGCTGGATGATTTTAGGTGAATCACCCGGAGATGGTGAGTTCTAGCCCCATTTTAGCCATAAGAGCCAGCTGGGTGGGCCAATCATTCTCTCTCAGCCCAACTCACCACACAGGACTGTTGCTGTGGGGAAAATAGGATGAAAACAGTGCGTTACCACCTTGGGTTTCTTTGTAAAACTAATAAAGGCCGCAGATAAATAAACAAGCATTAAATCTCAGCAATTTTGTGACTCGGCACACTTTCCCTTCCTTCCTCGCCTCTCTCTTCCAGGACCTCCAAAACCCCAGCAGAAGATCTGAGGAACAAGCAGCCCCAACTGATGCCCTCAACGACTCTTCTCAAACCCAACTTCTCCTGGCTTGCCTGATCCTCCCACGGCCCACCTAACTCACTGTAATGCCTTCAGAAACGAAAAGCTTTCTTGGGAAGCTTTCAGAAGGGGGGGAAAGGAAAAAAAAAAACTTCAGCTCCTCAGGAATGAATGCAATAAAAGAAAAGGCTGGTTCCGGCCCGGGAGTTCACATCGGGTGTTTTGGGGGGGGGGGGGGGGGGGGGGTAAAAAAAAAAAGGGCATCCCACTCTCTTTGGGGCTTTTGTAAAACGGATACTTCCTCCTCTGTTCCTGCAGGAAGAAAAGACACTGTGGATAAACAGAATAAAAGAAGGGGAAAAAAAAAAAGAAAGAAAGAAAGCAGAGAGAAGAAAGCCAAGCCAAGCCAAGCCATGCATAATAAATATCAGAGTGGAAGTTTTGCTCATCAAACTAAGATTCCAAATATATTCTAATCTCCTGAGCCACCTTGCTTTGATGTCTGCCGAAAGAAAAAGCCTGTGTATTTTGTAAGATTTACAGCGTGCCCAGTGGAAATAGTCTCTTATTTCACTTTTCCCCCACTCCCCTCCTTTCTCTATTTGAAATTAAGAATATATTAGGCCAATTGAGTTTCCTGATGTTTATTGTGTTGGACAGAGAACTTACTCGGAGATTCAGAAGGGTCTCTGCGCTTAACTGCCGCATCAATAGCATTCCTAGAAGTTCATTTTTCTCTCTAAAAAGGAGGGTGGGGGGAAATAAGATCTGCAAAATCATCTGGTTTGGTTAGGAAGGAGGGGAGGAAAAAGCTCCCTTCGTAAGAGAAGCAACAAAGGAAAGTTTAAAATGCCCGTTCTTTGATAAAAGTGGATGGTGTTGTTGTCGGTTTATTTTTTAAAGCAAAAATAGGATTTGCACATCTTCAAAATGATAACCATTTGTGGGAATTAGAGGACAGGGCATTTGTAACCGTTCAAAGTTACAACGGCACACAATTACGGCTGTCAACTCATAAAACATTTTGTATACACGTTTTGTAGTTGACAACAGAAAGAAAGGGGGATGTTTCAAAGAGCAAACGGCAGTGTGGAATCGAAAGTACATTCCATTCGTATTTTTTTCAAACACTGATTAGATGACTGAAGCTTCTGCAATCTAATTGGAGAGCATGATTGATGACTCTTGGTTATGGATGTTTTTCGTTGAATGATACACACAGAGGGGTGAGGGGGGAAAGCAGGATCAAGGGTGACAGTGAATTATGTATCTCAGAGTTGGCTGCACCCAGGTAAATGCCAGACTTAAAATGTTACCTTCAAATAAATCTTTTTTAGTTTTGGGAGTGTGGCTCGAGGCTCATGATTTTTAATTGGAGTAACTGCCAGAATCCTGACAACTGCTTTTGATGCATCCCAGGATCATGTGAACAAAATTCAGATGTTTGGCACTAAGCCACTATTTTCAGTGCTGTCATAATTTTGTGTGGTCACTAAAGAACCTGTTGGAACTCGAGGACTGCCTCCACTCACCTATTTACAAGAATCTTGCCAGACAACCTGTATTTCTCTTGAGAACAAACAGGTCTCTGTCACTTTCTCCCCTGCACGGATTCCAAGCTAGCTACTCTCTTGACCCCACCCACTCTCCTTCTAGCTAGAGATTCCACCGGAATTGCAGCGCTAACTTTGCAGCTGCAGCTGCTTTCATGAACTGCAGATACGTTCAATTTAAAAGCCACAGTGGTGCAGTGGTTAAGAGTGCCAAACTGCAGGCTGCTTCTGCTGACTTCCAGCTGCCTACAATTTGGCAGTTCGAATCTCACCGGCTCAAGGTTGACTCAGCCTTCCGTCCTTCCAAGATGGGTAAAATGAGGACCCAGACTGTTGGAGGCAAAAGGCTGACTCTGTAAACTGCTTAGAGAGGGCGATAAAGTACTGTGAAGCGGTACAGAAGTATAAGTGCTATTGCTTTACTCTTTTCTCCTTCCTTCCTTCCTTCCTTCCTTCCTTCCTTCCTTCCTCCCTCCCTCCCTCCCTGTGCAGTAATTAGAAAGCAGTATTGCAGGTTAACTCTGCCAACTGCCAGGAGTTTGATCATGACCAGCTCAAGGTTGACACAGCCTTCCTTCCTTCCAAGGTCAGTAAATGAGGACCCAAATTGTTAACAGCAAGAAACATCTTGTAAATTGCTTAGAGGGGGCTGTAAAGCACTGCGGAGCGGTATACAAGTCTAAGTGCTATTGCTAAGTGCTCTCTTCCTCCCACGTCCCCCCCAAAGCGTCTTTTTGGAACTGAATTCGAAGCACTCCGCTGCCCATAAATAATCTAACAAATTGCAAGGGAACGATAAGCATCTGACCGCATGGAAAATACCAGAAAAAGAAATGCTCAAACAAACTAGTTTTACAGGGCTGATTCTTCCCTGACATTATGAAGGACAGCTTAATATTTAAATTCATGCACATTTTCTCGCGCTGCCTAACGTCTTTCTCAAGCTTATGCCTTATTCAGAATACAATACCTACAAACCTTTGAATGAAAGGCACTGGCGGAATTTATTTTATTATATCTACGTGTCATTAATATGTATTATATCTCCATCCACTTCAAGAATAGGTTCCTGCATCTCTTGGGCTAAAGCAATAAAAGTTATAGGACCTTGGGGATTTCTGATCCCACGTGGGCATGATTTACAAGTTACTCAAACCGGCTTGGGCAACTTAGCCAGGATTCTGGGTGCTGACACCAAAAACATGTCCTTGTTCAAATAGAAATTCTCAAAAAGAATAACAGAATAAGAAAATTGGAAGAGACCTCAGAGGTACTCTAGTCCAACCCTCTATTCAAGCATGAAATCCTATGCCACAATTGTCCAATCTCTTCTTAAAAGCCTCCAGTGTTGGAGCATCCACAACTTCTGAAGGCAAGTTGTTCCACTGGTTAATTGTTCTCACTGTTAGGAAATGTCTCCATAGTTCTAGGTTGTTTCTCTTCTTGATGAATTTCCATCCATTGTTTCTTGTCCTGCCTTCAGGTGCTGTTTGGAGAATAGCTTGACTCCCTCTTCTTTGTGGCAGCCCCTCAAATACTGGAAGACTGCTATCCTGTCACCTCTAGAGCTTAACTTCCTGTGAAATTCAAAACTTATGAGGTTGGGTCAACTTCTTTCACTCTATCTCAAGTTGTCATTGCTAGAAACAACCCTAATCCTAAGACATCACACACAAGTTGTCCCTTTCTGCAGCCCACTTGAGACACCATCCATTCATGCCACGTTGCTTTCGATGGAATGCGTCTTTGGAAGAAACTGCTTTCCAGCGTCAATCACTCATGTCCACACCTATCGTGATTCAAGTTTCCCTAGCAGTTTGGAAGATATCAAGATAAACTTTCAAGGAGGGTGGGTGATTTACCAACCTCATTTTGACCTTTCAGTTAACTCCCTAGCTTCCCTCAGTTTTGAACTTCTTCAGGTATTATTTTGTTTTCAATATTATTATGCCGGTACTGCCAACTTTCAGTGCCAAACAATGAAATCGCTATGCGATCCTTTCCACCTGTCAATTCAGCAGTTGAGGAGAAGTAACCAAGAGCAACTGAGCAAGTGGACAGAAGATGTTTGTTCTCTCCATCCCATAATTCTAAAATAACCCTTTCTCCCAAACTGGGCACCCACCTAAAATATATGATGCCAAATGAGAATTTTGAAAGCCCACATCTTTGGAAGTTGGGCAAAGCTGTGTTAGAACCTTAAATGGTCATCTTTCCATGTTGGATGGAAGTTGAAACAGACATATTTAGAAGGTCCTTCCTCTGTAACAAAGGGAATTCCCACGCTTATATGATTCGTAGCAATAGCAATAGCATTTAGAGTTATATACTACTTCATAGTGCTTTTATAATCCTCTCTAAGCAGTTTACAGAGTCAGCCTGTTGCCCCCAACAATCTGGGTCCTCATTTTACTGTCCTCAGAAGGATGGAAGGCTAAGTCAACCTTGAGCCAGTCAGGATCAAACTCTTGGCAGTGGGCAGAGTTAGCCTGCAAGACTGCATTCTAGCCACTGTGTAACTATGGGAAGGAAGGAAGGAAGGAAGGAAGGAAGGAGGGAAGGAAGGAGAGAGGGAGGGAAGGAGGGAGGGAAGGAAGGAAGGAAGGAAGGCAGCAGGAAGGGCAACAGCCCTTAGACTTATATACTACTCCATAGTGCTTTAACGGTCCTCTCTAAGAGGTTTACAAAATCTGCATATTGCCCCCAACAATCCAGGTCCTCATTTTACTGACCTCGGAAAGATGGAAGGCTGAGTCAACCTTGAGCTAGTCAGGATCGAACTCTTGGCAGTCGGCAGAGTTAGCCTGCGAGACTGCTTTCTAGCCACTGCGCCACCACAGCTCTTAAACTATAAATACAAGTCATGCAATAAGTTGTGTATTCAGATATGGTCTTGGGCGCCTCCTTATTTTGTAGGGACAGTGTCTTTAATTTCCAAAAGATACCAACAGTTAACACTAAGGAGAATTAGCTTGGAAAAAAATCCAAAGATAAAACGATATTGAGAGCAACAACTGCCTTGGAAAACCCAACCTGTAGGTTGAAGGGCATTCACACTAGAAGTGTTGACTAATGAAAACCTAATCCCACCTCTCTATAATGTCTTCCCTCTTTTGCATCTTGTTTTAATGATTTTATCTGCTGTGTTATTTCACCATTGATGGTTTTAAGGTTTTTAAATGTTTTAACGCCACATGCTGCCCAGAGTCGAGACAGGCAGCAAATAAATTCCATAATGTATAAACCAAATAAATTTTTGATTACTGCTCAAAGAAAACATTTTGGTCTGAAGGAACACATCAAGACTCCATTGCCAAGGAATCCGGTTCAATTCATTGTTCAGCAGCTCCAATTTTTCCGACTCTGGAAAAGAATCGGGAAAAAAAAAAATCCAGAGTTTGAACACCTGCCCTTAGGATGGCTGCAGTGAGGAAAAAAACACGACCGGCTTTTTGCAAAACATCTTCATTTAATGCCAGTTGGTTTGGCAATGTCCTCCCTGCCTTAGAGCAAATCAGGACTCTAACTAAGGCTGACAGCTGAAGGGTTTACAGGTGCTTTAAACATAACCAGCTTTCTTCATTTTTAACCTGGCTGAGCATCTCAGGCTAAGCCACGGTGTGGCCCGGAACATCCCTGTTTATAAACCGCACTCAGCGGTTCACTTCATCAACAAACCGCAGGTAATAAAAGATGTGGTGTAGCCTCCCTCTTCCAATCCTTCTGGCTTTCTTCCAACCTCATGAAATATTGTGATTTGTTTTGTGTTTCGGGGGAATCCTTAAATAATAAAAAAAAAGAAATAGAGCAGACTTAAAGGTATGTGTGAGTTTCTGCAGGAGCTAACATGTCCTCAGTCGGGTGGGATAATTGAACTTCTCCTCTTGGCTCTGTCTGAAGGATGCTACTAGATGGAGGTTCCTTACGTCAATCAAAGAAGCTTCTATGCGTGGATTAAAATCCTTCTCTCTCTCTCTCTCTCTCTAACAAGTACCAGGGGTGAGCTGCTGGGGTTCGCAGGGCTTCAGGAGAGCCCCTAGTTAAGATTATTTGCAGTTCGGAGAAACCCCCCCCCCCAAATCCCACTCCTGGCTGGCCCCACCCACCCTGCCCCTCCCCTCCCAGGAGTCGCCAGGCCGCCCATTTTGGATACAGGTAAGCGCAAGGTGTGTGCAGAGGCTTGGGGAGGGCGAAAAGCAGGCCTTCCAGAAGTTCGGGGAGGCCAGAAACGGGCCTGTTTCTGGCTTCCAGAGAGCCTCTGCAGCAGTGGTGGGATTCAAAAACTTTTACCACCGGTTTTGGTGGGCGTGCTTTGCGCGTGCGCGCGCCGAACACGCACTTTGCGCAGGCACAGAGGCATTCCAAATCACAAAGAAAAAAAGAAAGAAAGAAAGAAAGAAAGAAAAAAAGAAAGAAAGAAAGAAAGAAAGAAAGAAAGAAAGAAAGAAAGAAAGAAAGAAAGAAAGAAAGAGGGGGGCATCTGCACTAATCAAAAATAAAATAAAATAATAAAAATAAAATAAAATGCCCAAATGGATCATCCGCATGGAATCGACCGCCTCTTGCCAGACAAGCTGAGAGCTGATTAAAATATTTCCCCTCCTTTGGGTATGCAACAGCTTTGGGGTGATGGGAGAGCGTATTAATATTCAGGCTAACCACCTGTCAACAGTCCAGACAGGTCCCGAGAAAAGAATCTGAAACTGACCAGGGTTTTTCTATCCTTCCAGAAATCTTCAGGAGACAGAGAGCAGCCCTCTTGCCCTGGCAGAAGCAGAGATAAGCCTTCGCATTTTAGACCTTCCTGTGAAGAAAGGTCTGGGGTGTGTGTGTGTGTGTGTGTGTGTGTGTGTTTGCTGGGGTCTTCTCCTCCATCATCACCCTCCCTGCCTTGTGCTTTTCTTCACCCAAAGTTTGAACGAAACGCGCCGGCCATGTTCGACGTCGTAGGAATGAGCAAGGGAAGACGAGAAGACATCTTGATTTCAGGGGGACCTCAATGAGGCCGTGGACTGCCCGTTCGATGTAAACTCTCAACCCACCCGAGAAGACAGGCAGACTCCTGCATTAATATCTGAGAGAGCGGCAGGCAGTAATTACCTGGAAAAGCTGAGCTGGAATGGCCAACTTAGGTCGTCCAGCTGAACCGTTTCCTTGCATGTGAACCAAAGACGGGGTAGATCAGTGATGAAGTAGGGCGAGAGGGAAACGTTTGGAGGGTCTTGGTGGACCAAGAGGCACCTGGCAGTTGAGTAATCCCATCGCCAAGCAAGACGGGACCGAAAGACTCAGCTTCCTTTTGGGCGGGGTTCTGAGTGAGGTTAATGGAACATTGGTGGGCATTATTTTTGCAACTAACTCAAGGCAGCAAACATATCTAACGCATCTTCCCACAACAATCCTTTGAAGTGAGTCGGGTTGAGAAGGAGAGCGACCTGGCCCAAGGGTACCCGGTGGCTTTCATTCCTAAGGCGGGACTAGAACTCTCAATCTGCTGGTGATCGGCCCAAATGCACAAATCTGAGGCAGGACTAGAATTCTCAATCCCCTGGTGATTGGCCCAAAGTCACCAACCTAGAACTCCTCCCTGTCTCCTGGTTTCTAACCTGGTGCCTTAACCACTAGGCCAAACTGGCTGCAGGTAATTCCTGTGCGTTTGACAAGATACTCTGGTGCCTAGGCAGGAGTAGGAAATAAATCACTTTCGCTGGACCTTCGCGTGTGAGCCTGATCTTTTGGGGGAAGAAATACACACCTTGATCCAAATCTCACTGGAGAAAAGAGGAAGGAACAGAAAAGGACGCTCGGGCCAAATCAAATCTGTCCTTGTTCACTGAAGAGTTAAAAAAAAAAGAGAGAGACGGGGGAGAGAGGAGAAGGAGAGAGAGAGAGAGAGGAAGAGAAAGAAAGAGGCAGAGAAAGAGAGAGAGAAACTGCTATCCATTGGTTTGCTCTGATGTACTTCCAGATATTGTCGCTTAATGTATCCTCGGTAGAATTCTATTCAACACTTCTGTCTTTAACTACAAAGCGAGAGGCTGTCGCAGCTTTAGGAAACATAAGTATCGTCTTTTTTCACCGCACAGTATCTGTGTGTGAAATTCTCTAAAGGGGTTTAAGTATTTACCCTGAGCACTATCAGGCAGCTTCTAAAATTCTCCTTACCCTATTGCGAAGGGGGGGGGGGGGGGGGGGGGGGAGGGGGCGGGGAGGGGGAAGAGAGGGAGGGGGGGGGGGGGGGGGGGGGGAGGGAGGAACCACTTCAAAGAGAATCATAAACACCAGGCCTTTGTGCTCTGAGCATATATTTTGTTTTGGAAGCTTAGCTCTGAATTCGCTCAGAATTATAAATATTATCTATATGAGAGAGAGAGACAGAGAGAAAGAGAGAGAGAGAGAGAGACGTAGAGAGACAGAGAGGGGGGAACACAGAGAGAGAGAGAGACGGACAGACAGAGAGGGAGGGAGGGAATGAATAGAATAGAATGGAATGGAATGGAATAGAATAGAATAGAATAGAATTCTTTATTGGCCAAGTATGAATGGACACACAAGGAATTTGTCTTTGGTGCAAATGCTCTCAGTGTACATAAAAGAAAAGATACATTCATCAGGAGTCAAGCATCATAAGATACAACACTTAATAATAGTCATAGGGTACAATAAGGGAGGGAGGGAGGAGAGAGGAAGGAAGAGAGGGAGGGAGGGAGGGAAGAATAGACTAGACTAGACTAGACTAGACTAGACTAGACTAGACTAGACTAGAATAGAATAGAATAGAATAGAATAGAATAGAATAGAATTCTTTATTGGCCAAGTCTGAATGGACACATAAGGAATTTGTCTTGGTGCAAATGCTCTCAGTGTACATAAAAGAAAAGAGACATTCGTCAAGAGTCAAGAATCATCAGGTACAACACTTAATGATAGTCAGACGGTATAATAAGCAATCAAATCATAATAGGAAACAGTCAATATAGATCGTAAGGTTTAAGCAACTCAAGAAAGCTGATTCCCCCGCCCCCCAAAAATGCTTATGGAGATTAGCAACCTGGATGATCTGAGTCTGAACTTATTTCTTTCTCCAAGGAAGAGGCCCTTGAAATCATCTGGAAACCAGGGAGTCTTAAAAGTCCCAGCAACAGCGGAAAGAAAACCATCTCTGAACCCCGAGATTTACTTTCAACTTAAGACTCTTGACTATATTTGGTTGACAGTAGGCATGATAGCAGTAGGACTTATATACAGCTTCACAGTCTTTTCCAGTCCTCTCTAAGCAGTTTACACAGTCAGCCTGTTGTCTCCAACAATATTTGACCGACCTCAGAAGGACGGAAGGCTCAGCCGGTCAGGATCAAACTGCTGGCAGTCAGCAGAATTAGCCTGCAATACTGCATTCTAACCACTGGGACACCACAGCTCTGCTGGCTATGTAAATCTGTATTTCCATTTGTTGATGGTGGTGGGGTGAGAGATATTCCTCAAAATGGAATCAGTCGTATTTGTTTCCATTAGAGTTCTAATAGTCTCTCTCTTTAGATGGTTATTTACATGGAAACTTCTTGGGGGATCGTCTTAACCTTCAAGCCACTTGGAGACCACCAACAAAAATCCAGTTCGCCCTTACCGTGTGCCACGCTTCTAAAGACCTTGTTTGATGTACACAAGGAGCTCTGTAATCTGAAAATGTGTACAATGACAGTTCTTTATCAGTAGAAGAGTCTATTTGTAGTTCAGGATTGAAATGAGGCGTCCTTGGTGCTCTCTGAGCTTGATGGTTTTCTTGCAGACGTTTCATTATCGAAATAAGTGACATCATCAGTGACAGAAGGGGAGTGGAATTGGAGGAGGAAGAGGAGGGGGGGGATGCTTTCCTTGGTGCTGTCTGAGCTTGGTGGTTTTCTTGGAGATGTTTCATTATTCTACTAGGTCAAGGGTCTTCAAACTTGGCACGTTGACTTCACCTCCCAGAATTCTTAGGGCTAACATGACTGGAGGTGAAATTCTGGGAGTCCACAAGTCTTAAAGCTGTCAAGTTGGAAGACCCCTGCCCTAGGTAATATCATCATCATGATGCATTGATGGTGTCACCTAGTTTGGTCATGAAATGTCTGGAGAGTACCAAAGACCATACAAATGCAACTCAACTTGCAGGGCCTCCCTTCCCTCAATGCACCGAAGACAGCAGGAGAGCCAATCAAGATGTTCACTAGATATTTTTGCCCTGCCCTACATGTTCTGTTTCTTCCCTTGAATTTCCAAACAGGAAGGAACCCTTTAAGTTCTTTTTCCTATACTCCCAAAAAAGTTCAACTGGGGCAAGTACAGATGGCTCTTCTTTCTTTTAACCGTCAGGTCTTCAGAAAACCCCGGGGCTGTAGGCTAGGCTGAGAAGTTAGGAAATCAACATATTTTGGAAGATAGCAGTGGCAAAACCCTTCCCTGCCTCTGTCTAGAAAAATCCATGGACGTGCCTATAAAATTTCCAGAATCTGATCGTGACTTGGAGGAGGAATTTCAGCTTCTGGATGTTTTTCAACCCCCCAAATTAGCCATTCTTGTTGGAAAAATTAAACCCACCCAGCCTTCCTGTTGGGGAAATGAAAACAAGACCTTCTTCCCCGTCCCAGGTTCTCTAGAGAACAGAAAGGGAAGACAAAATAGGAAGCTAGAACAGCGGGACAGGAGAAAACACAGATCCTTGATTGTCACCTCAGATCTCATCAGATAACAGCATGCACCCATGGACAGTGGCTGCAAAAATTTTGCAGCGGTGATTACGAGGATGCTAAAATGGCTACTGGTTATTGCTCGGAGTTTTTCGGGCAATAATGAAAATGTTTTAAGATGCCCACCTCCTCTGGACCTGTGACAGCCATCACAACAGCAAATTATCTCATTAACACAAACAGTCTCGAGATGGCATCGTTCCGATAAGTGCCGCGTTTTATGGAATGCTCATGTGCTGGAAGGTTACCACTCCTTCGTATTTTTGTCCTTATCCTCAATCCTGGAGCCAACTTCTTCCACATTTAGCAGGGCTTCAATAGCATTTTCACCTCCCTTGCTTCAATGCAAGTTCCTTTCACGAGAAAAGCCGAAACAATCTTAATAAAAATCATCACGCTCAAGTATATGCTATCAGGCACGTCTCCCCATCATTAAACACGGAATCAAACCTCATTCTGCTATGCAATATTTTTTTTTTGCTTTTATGTGTGAAACAATTCATTGCAAACCTGCCCTTCGTTGCCCGGATTGCAAAGGTTTCTCCCCTCTCCTTCGACATAGCAAGCCGAGGATTATTTTATCCCCAGCTTATTTTAAAACCCGTTTGAAATTCACAGGGAGGGCTTCTGCACACTCACATACATGCAAACACACATTTTATATTTGTCTTTGCCCCTCTCTCATTTTTGCAAAAAAAACAGACGCCTTTTTAAAATTTCCCCTCCCATCTTTCCAGGCTTCAGCCCTGATCTTAAACATTTTTATAGGTAAGATAACTGTCCACTTGGCAAAGCTGGACCCTGGGACTCAAATGTCTCTGTACTGCATCTCAGAACAGCTTCCATATTGCATGTTGTGTCTGCCTTTCAGCCAGACTGGGGGAAAAAAACCCAGGATTTTCCAGCCTCTTTTGAAATGGAAACACTGCCTTTGAATGGACTGAGAACTTCGCCTCGATGCTCAGGGTGATAAAAGTGCAAATCCTGGTCACTACAATTAATACAGCCCTGCGTATATTATCCACGTGCATGGATTTGCACCAATCGCCTTTATATTTGTTTTTTTAAAAAAAAACAGAGAAGGGGTAGGGGGAAAAAAAAAACAGAGGAGACCCAAAGTTTAAAGTGCTTTGGCGTTCACCTTTTGCAATTCACAGCCTCATAATAGAAAACGAGAGCAAGAGACCGAAAGGATTTTTATCAGAATGTCATTCAAATAAAAGGTTTAGCATTTACATCACAAGAGCTAGCCGGGAGAGTCGAGCCTCCCCTGAAGGGAAAGAAATGCCAGGAATAAACATTGGAATAATAAAATAATAACATGTATATGTATGTAACGGAGGAAAAAGTAGAGGTTTTATTCATATTTTTTTTTCAAGGAACCTCAAAGCGGACAATGGGATGGAGTCTTCAGAAAAGCTCTATTAACACATCGAAAATAAATGGAACGTTAACGTCCCTGAAATGACACGGTTTCAGTTTTTTTAAAAAAAATCCATAAATGTCACAAATCAGAGGAATAACAAAGGTTGAGTGGCAGGCTCTAAATAAGACAGATGGAATGAGAAAATTTGTCCTTCTTGCATAAGGGAATAAATTAGTTGTGCCTTAAATTTATTTTAGTCTTCTGCTAACAGGTGATTTTGTTTTAAGAGGCAGGTGAGGATGGAAGCTAGTTTTTATGACGTGTTTTTTTTTAAAAAAAAAATTCTGGGCAGCCTTTGCAATGTAAACAAAGACGTTATATTTATGTGAAGCGAGTTTTTTTTTTTAAATGTTTAATTCTGTTCCGGATCTCTTCCAATGTGCGGCACTTTCTCTGCTGAATTGCTGCTGAATTTGTTAGTCCACAGCTGATTTCCTGTATTAGAAAGTCTTAGAGATTATGGTTAACTTGAAGAAACAGCTAAATTTTTTGATACTTATCCCAATATAAAAAAAGCATAATGTGTTTAGGGCGTTACCTGAAGACTGTAGTTCAATAGTGCCCCCTGCTGTAAGACTATATTAAAGGAGATATATATACATACATACATACATACATACATACATACAAATAAATAAATAAATAAATAAATAAATGTTTGGGACTTGGGACAGGTATGAAAGGGAATAAGGAAGAGAGAACATGTCAGAAGTCTTAACGATAATAAGCAAGAAAAATTATTTAAGGGTTTTGGCGAAAACCAACCGGCTTTACGAAGGATGATTCACTCCTGTCTTTTGCAATGGCTCCAATGAATGGCGGCTCACGCACACCAAGGCATGAAGTTGTTCGTTCAAGATTTAAATTAGAAGCAGCTTCTTTCAGCTTGATCATTAAAAAACAAGGCTTTCCCAGATCCCTGATAAATATCACCTCGAGTCCCTCTGAAAGGCGATAGGCTCTGTTTCTAATTAAACCCACATGGCAACAACACCCCATTTGTAAAGAACGCGGCCCTTGAGAATTCCTTGGGCAGGAGAGATTTTTTTCCATGTTCCTGACACACAGCAGAGATAAAGTAACAACCCGACAACTTTCCTTGGCCTTTTCCCAGCCCGCCGCAACTTGCAAGGAGGAAAACTGTGACTGGAGAGAGAGGGAGAGACAGAGAGAGAGAGACAGAGAGAAACAGAGAGAGACAGAGAGAAAGAAACAGAGAGACAGAGAGAAACAGAGAGAAAGAAACAGAGAGAGAGAAACAGAGAGAGAGAAACAGAGAGACATACACACAGAGAGACGAAGTCAGAGAGAGAGCGGGAAAGAGAGAGACAGAGAGAGAGACAGAGAGAGAGACAGTCAGAGAGACAGAGACAGAGAGAGAATTAAATTTCTTAGCCACCCTCTCCACCAAAGCCCAAACCGTTTGAAAAAGGGTTTTCCAAACTTATGACAATCGCTTTCCTGACAAATTAGTTCTACGCAGCGCCCGTTGTTGTGCTTAAAGATCTTCAGGAAGGAGCAGAGAACAAACGTTAACAATACAAAAATTGACAATCGCCCGAGGGAGAATTCTGGGTTCAGGTAGTCTTCAACTTATAACCAGAATTGGGACAGGAATTTCGACCACTAAGTGATACAGTTGTTAAACGAGTCCTCCCGTCACCGGACTTGATTTTACAACTATTTTTACCATGGCCTTTAAGTGAATCACCACAGTTTGCTAAGGGAATCCCGAGGCCGTTCAATGAACTGCGTGGTCATTGAGCGAATCTGACTTCCCCTATGGGATGTCGCTTGTGGGAAACTACCTGAGAAGATCACCAAGCGTGATCACCTGACCATAGGATGCTGCAACCAGTTGTAAGTGTGGACCAGTTGCAGAATGCTCGAATTACAATCCTGTAAACTGCAGTTATAACTGTGGTGCAACCGTCATAATGCTGAGGACAGATCGTAAATCATTTTTTTCCGAGGCTGCCCTAACTTTGAAGAGCTATAAGTTGAGGTCTATCTAAATGCCTTCCGTTGACAGCAAGGGCGAAGGCTGAGGTATCTTCTTGAGAAGATAAAAGAAAGAGGTCTTGAGGAGAGGTGCTTGCGATGTTCTCTTTGACAGTTACAAAGTCTGCTTAAAAGGTGTTCACCCCTGTAGCTATTATACAAACTGTGTACAAGGTTGGATAAGATGTTCTCTAAAGACTCGTTCAACTGCCCAAAGAGGCAGAAGATGGCCTCCGACGAAGTCAGATCTCTGGGGTAGCATATTTTCCATAGGGTCCATTCACTCTGGAGGCCATGGAAATGTGGCAGACGTCCTTCCAACACAGCAAGGCATCGAGATGTCCTCCCAGGCCAAAGTCAAGGGCCTCACTGATGAGTTTTCAAATCAGTTACATTCCCAATTCTTCAACACAGTACCAAAGGGACAGACTATTTTTTTATTATCAGAGTCAGAACTTGTTTTAAAAACAAAATATTGACATGGAGACTATCTGGTGGAAAGCAACATTCAACCTGTCTTTTAAGAGCCTGGGTTAGTGATTTTGAATTCTTCTAATGGTTCTTTCAAAGAACCTTCCGTTGACTATTTTACTTCTTATTTTGGAGGGCAAAAAAAAGGAAGAATTAGTTTTATGGGCCACTGAATTTGAGGGGTGAAACTTAGGCATGATTTGATGTGGCGATGTGGTTATAGGTTGTTCAGTGGTGTAAATTTAGTCATTTGGAAGCAACAGTAAATAGAAGTCCAGAACACAATCCTCGGAAGCTAAGACATTGATAAGAACATACCATGAGCTCCATTTGTCTCCAAAGGTCTTCCAGATTGGCCATTGGCTTGTCCCACCAGTCGGTGCATCTTCTGTACCGTTTCCACTGGAACCAAAACTGTCGAAGCCATTCAAATTCCACCTGTAAAAAAAAAAAAAATGACTGTGGTTTATAACAGTCTCCTTTTTCAATTGACTTCCAGTCTGAACCCTGTTTAGATCATTCTCCAGATCTCTGAAATGTGCTTTGCCAAAAGGCAACTGAACTTTCTCGGATGTTTTTTTTTTAATGTTTTGCTTCTCATCCAAGAAGTTTCTTTAGAACTGATTGGTGACAGGCCAAAGTCACTCAGTTGGCTTTCATGGCCAAAGCGGGACTAGAACTCACTGTCTCCTGGTGATTGGCTTAAAGTCATGAAGTTGGCTTTCATAGCTAAGGTGGGACTAGAACTCACTGTCTCCTGG
>NW_020769373.1:3657876-3669632 GCF_900518735.1 Pseudonaja textilis | reverse complement strand
GAAGGAAGGAAGGAAGGAAGGAAGGAAGGAAGGAAGGAAGGAAGGAAGGAAGGAAAGGAGATAAAGAGGAGGGGAAGATAAGGAAGGGAAAGGAGAAGAAAGGGTGGGAAGGGGGAGAGGGGGGAGGAGAGGGGGAGGGGAGGAGAGGGGAAGAGAGGAGAGGAAAGGAAAGGAAAGGAGTTCAGAAAGAGCTATTTTTATGTATGCACAATAAAAGAATATTGAGCTGCTAGAGTGAGGATATTTCAGAAGTGCAGGGCAGCACAATATCCTGACAATTTCTTTGTCAAATGTTAAGCTCTTGGCATTAAAATGCACTCTGGAGTGGAAATAATACCGGCTCACATGTGATTGTCAGATCTGACTAAGCGGGTGCTCTCTGGCTTAATGTGCAGACAAACACACACACAGCTGGGGTAGTCTGAACACACAGCTCTTCTCATATGCAGGGAGCTGTCACACATGTGTCAAATACATCAAGCCACTTGCAGATTCCACCAAAATAAAACGAGGAAAAAAGGGGGGCATCTGGGGGAAAGAGATTGCCTGTTCCACCAACCGGTTGGTTGATAATGTGTTTATGCGCCTGAAATGCACCTGGATATACACCACGCTTGCAAAATCTCAATGGATCAAGAGCTTTCAGACACAGGAATGAATCCCCCGACAAAAATAAGCGCGGTGCAGATTTTAAAATGCACATTTAATGGGGGTAAAGAATGGCCTTGTCCAAATAAAAACAACTTTTGAATAACCAGGATTGCGTTTAAACAATTTTTTAAAAAAATCTGCTGATCTTCTCACTTTTTTCCCCAGTCTTTTTCTCTCTGTGTGCATATATATATATATATATGTGCGGAAAATAAAAATAGAAAAGCAAAATGCTTGCGAGATTGTCGGGTGATGTATTGCTGTGCTCGCAGTCAATGTTGACGTGTTCAGGCCTTCTTTGAAGGGTGTGCAGGACAGATAAGTTTTGCTTTAAACACAGAACAAAACAGTCCCGGTCAAAACTCAAAAATGAGCATTCCGTGTTCCGAGGAACCAAATGTTTTGTGTTCTGATTCCTAGGAAATGCTTTAATGAGAAAGAAACAGAAGAACAAGAGTTGGAAAGGACTACTCCAACCCCCTCCCTGTTCAGGCACGAAACCCTATACTATTTCAGACAAACGGTTGCCCAATTTAAGAAAATTTCCAATGTTGCAGCATCCACCAGTTCAATAGAAAGAACAGAGTCCAGTGTTGTGGCTGGTTCCTCTGGAAATGCACTCAACTTACACTGCTAGTATTAGCCTAACAAATGAAAGTATGTATGAATCATTATGTGTTGATTTACAGACAACAAGAAGTAAGTCTAGCTTCAGGATTTTGTTTTTCCCAGGAGGGCTTGCTTTATGTTCAGAAACAAAAAAAAAAAACCCCACCATCTATTTATTTCACTCAAGAGCTAGAAATCCTGCTGGCACCCAAGTGTTTCCTTTTCTTTCCTCTTCCTCCTAATTGTCAAGACTACACAACACAGATGATGTGTTTCGCCCTGCCTGCTTGCCAGCATCCGAAATGGATGACTACCCTTCACCTGTGTCAACACAAACTTAATTGAAAGCCAAATTACAGGTTTTGTAAGGTTTCCCCCAAAGGGAACAGTGCAGTAGCCCGTTGGCTGCTCAAAAGCATTTGTGACAAAATAAATGTGAACAAATTTATTCTTTGGGCAAAAGGCAGAAATTGTTTATTCCCAAATACCAACAAAGCACGGTGATGGGGAATAAATTAAGAAATTCAGAAATTCTAGAGCATAAATATGCCACCCGACTCAACATTCACGCAGGCTACTAGGATTTACTTCAGTCTTACTCAACATGATACACTTATTGTAATGTGTAGGAGAAGGAGTGGCAAAATCTGGGGTGGGTGGAATTAAAAGAGGCATCAGCCTAGAATCCCTGTGTAGCCATAAATGGTCCAAGTTCAACTTACCTTAAATTCTGTGGACCTTGACCTCCAAGCAGGTGCTAACCTTTAGTTGAGAAGATTCCTCTGCATAAGAGGCTTTGCAGCAATAAATCAGTTGAATTGAACCTTCATGTGTGATGTTTGGTGCCTGATATATTGTGATTATAACTGCCCAGCCTCCCAATTTTTAACTGCTCCGCTGGCCTGGGAATTCCCACGCTTTCCCACCCACTCCGCTGATACTCCTGACCCCATGGTGGTAGAAAAAGGGGAGAAGTAGGGGAGAAGGACTCTATCACTGGTCATCCTTTTGTGGTGGGAAAACTAATAGCTTTGGAAATTGTCATAGCAAGAGCTCTAACGCTTACTAAGTAGGTTGGCATAGACCAGTGGTGGCTAACCTTTTGGGGCTCCTGTGCCAAAAATTGTGTGCACGCTTGCTCACATGCCAGCACCCAGAAGGCAATGCACGCGCCCCCTCCACACTCCCTGTGCATGCGCATGCAATTCCCCCCTGCCCCCCCCCGCCGCTTTCTTACCTGCACTGTGCCTCCCAGCTGATTTTTGGCCCTTTTCGGCCTCCCAGAGGCTTGAGGAAAACTTCTGCAGCCTTTGCAGGCCGAAAAATGGGCCCATTTTGTCACTTCTGGTATTTCCGGAAATACAGGAAGTGACGAATCGGGCCTATTTTTCGGCCTGCAAAGGCTTTCCTCAAGCCTCTGGGAGGCCAAAAAAGGCCAAAAACAGGCCGAAAATCAGCTATGAGGCTCACGCATGTGCAGTGAGGTAAGTTTGCCTGTGGCTCACATGCCGGCAACAAATGGCTCGACGTGCCACCTGTGACACGCGTGCCATAGGTTCGCCATCACGGGTGTAGACTATTTTACAAGTCCGCTTAGCAGCTTTCCAAGGATGCAGAATGGAGTATCTCTCATATCAATCAAGAGGCAGGAGTATCTTCTGCATATCATGGGCATATTCCACTACTTGGGGTTGATGATGAACGTTACATACAAATCATACTTTTCCAGAGTCCTTGATTCAATTAAAAGTTGCGCTACATCAGGATTGGGTAACTTTTAATGGTCCAAAGCTTGAATGGGTATGGTGATGTCGCAAGATGGAAGGAATCAATCAATTGTGCCTATGAGGACAACTTAAGGTTTCCATGTTTTGGGGGAGTTGAAAGTTCTTTGTGCGCTCACACATTACGAGGTGCTGTGCCTATTTTAGCACTTCCTCTATAGTCCGCATGCGTTTCCCACCTCAGAAAGTCTTTCTCAGAAATTACAGAAACTTTTGACCTCAATTTCCAGCAAGCAGGGCCAGGAGCCTTCCTGGAAACTAGATAAGGGAGTTTTTAAAAATATGTAACTTCAGAACCGTACTTCAAAATTATGTCTGCAATCAAAAATGCAACGTCAAATTTGCAGGAACATCTCGTACATCCCATGCCATAACTGTGTTATGCACATCCCTGATTGCCAGTGATATAAAAAGGTGTGGCAAAGGCAAATTTGGTTAGCCTCACTGAGACCTCATGAAAAAAAATTCATCAATTAGTCAAATGACTGATGACTAAAGCAGTACAGTAATACCGACAGTTGATTTAAAAGGGCGAAGTGTCTCAAGAATTTCAACAAACACAAAGAAAATACAAACGCTGTGCTCACATTTTATTTATCTTCACACCAAAGAGTTTCCCCAAGAATAATAACCTTCACCACTCTGCGGTGATGTCGACTTTTTGGCACGACTCTAGATTACTATAATGAACATCAAATGTAATTTTGTCAGGTTGGGATTGATCACGTTGCTTCGTGTGTACTTTGGGCCTTCCCAGTTGATCCGCTCGGTTCTGTAACTATTGAAATATACTTGCACCAGCTTGTATGATAGAAAGTCAATCAGGCTAATGACATGAGAACTATTCTACATATTGAAATTCATCCGAGCTTGCAGGCTGAATCCATTACTGATTAACTTGCCCCACATTGGTCTATAAATACCACTCTACCCGGTAACTTGTTCTGAGTTCAAACTTCTCAAGAAGCTAGAAGGGAAGGGAAATTTCAGGTAGTCCTCAACTTATGACCATAATTGAGAAGGGAAGGGAAATTTCAGGTAGACCTCGACTTACAACCACAATTGAGCCCAGAAATGAGGTTGCTAAGGGAGACATTTACGAAGTGTGTTTTGCTCCATTTTACGACTTTTCTTTGCCTCATTTGTTCAGGGAATCACCGGAGTTGTTAAATTCGTCACACAGTCATTAAGGGAATCCAGCTTCCCCGTTGTCTTTGCTTGTCAGAAGGTCGCAAAAAGAGGATCACATGGACACTGGAACCATTGTAAATATGAACCAGCTGTCAAGCATCCAAATCACGTGACCATGGGGATGCTGGAATGGTCCTAAGGGTGAAAAAATGGTCCTCAATACCTTCTTTTTCCAGCGCCGTTGTAACTCTGAATGGTCATTAAATGAATTGTTGTAAGTCAAGGACCAACTGCACTGAGCGGAAGGCTGGATTCAAGAGCCTCCGCCCATCCAACTCTACCTGTGGTTCTACAATTTTAAGGCTTTGAGTTCTCTTTCTTCAGGTGATCTCCTCATACTTACCCAAGAAAGATGCTTACTATGTAGAATGGGTGTCAAACTCGATTCCACTGAGGGCCACACCAAGGTGGTGTTTTAGCCAGGGGGCGTGGCCTGGGTTGGGGGGCCATGGTGGGTATGATACAGGACTTGTATCAGGGGCATCTGTGGATTATTTTCAGCGTGAATGATCCAACATCTTTTGGTGACTTGCGGTTCATCAACCTTACAAAACTTGATTGCATTCATAATTATCTGGATGCTTCATTTTGACCACCCTGTTTCCCCTGTTGCAATTCTTACTCTTGATGCTTGATCCTTCATCCAAATGGAAAGTCGGCTGCATTTCGTGATGGATCATCCCCAAATATTTGCCGACTCCAATAATACTTTGGTATGTCTGGCACAGGGGTGACAATGTTCAACCTTCGGAGTTAAAATCCTGAACTCTCGGCAGCGTCGCTTGCGTTCGATCTTGAATTGAAACGGAAAAACAAGTGTTGGGTATATGAATATACCAACCAGGTTTGGGTTGAATAAATATGTAAACCTAGGATTAAGTGTCTATGTAGCTTTAAGCACAAGAAACTGCAATGTCATTGTGGGTGCGGTTGCAGGCAGTAATAAAGGTAGGAAGGGAAACGTAATAGACCCGGCTTCTGAATGCAACTGTCTGAGTCCGGCTTCTGGATGCACCTGGTTCTGTTCCTGGTCTGCTGCCTGCTGGAACGTCTATCTGCTTGCTTCTGGATGGCTACTGTGCCAGATACCATTTCAACTGAACACAAAGACTGTTTGCTTGGTGAGCTGAGGATTCAGCGTTGTCTTTGAGATAAAGGTATCGGGAGGAGAAGATTTACAAGCAGATAAAGACATAGTATTTACTGTTAATGGACTTGATAACTGGATGGATATACTGGATAATGATATATGGACTGAATGACACTTCTTAATCTCTGTGTGAATTAAATAACTATTTTAAAACCACAAACAGTGTTTTTGTCTCCAGTGTGTGTATACTCTTGGGCCCACTCTCTCTCTCATTTGCCTGCCTGGCTTGACTGCTGCTGCATACTCTGCTTGGGGGTTTATCCCCAAACACTAACAACAAGCCTGCTTAAGAACGAACGTCCCCAGCGTTCACTTCAATTCCATAAAGAAAAAAATTCCCTAAATTCTTTCCTGTTTTTTAAAAGCCCCGTCTTCGTCCCAGGGGGCCATTTTTACAAGGTCGCCTCAGAGGATTGTTCTGAAGATGCTTGGTAGTCTACGAATAGGTGCTAAGTGCTACTGCCTCTGTCCACACCATTGGCTAAAGAGAAGATCAATAAGCAGCCAGAGCATTAAATCCCACATATACTGGCTATCAGGCCCATTACATAGTATTTGAACATCTTCATAGTTACAAAATGGCTGCTTTCTGCGAAATTTTTCATCTCTCACCAGCGTGAAGCCCAATGTGAAATCACCCCAAGTTATCTCATCCATCATGAATTAAATCAAGGAACGAATGCCTAATTTCATTGGGATATGTTTTTTTTTTCTTATGTTTTTTTCCAGAAGAGAGAAAAAGAACATGCATTAACCCTTCCTTTCTTTATTTGGGTTAAGACTCTGTTATTTATTTTCTATTCACAAGACTGAGAATCAACACCATAATGGTTCGCTACAAGAATATGCTTTGGGTTTTGTTTACATCAAGCTGTGTACTCCAGATACTGCAACTAAATTCCTTGGAAATCTGGAACTGTGAACACAGAAGCTCAAGATCAACAATCTCTCTCCCTCTCTTTCTCTTTCTCTCTCTCTCCCTCCCTCCTTGCCTTTGTCCTTCTTTCTTTCTTTTCTTTCTTTTTCTCTCTCTTCTTCCATCCTTTTCTTTCTGTCTCTCTCTCCTTTTCCTTCCTTCCTTTTTCTTTCTTTCTCTTTCTCTCTCCTTCCTTCCTTCCTCTTTCTTTTTTTCTTTCTTTCTTTTTCTTCTACAAGCGAGGTGCTCTATATATTCATTTTAACAAAGGTATGAACTGACACAGATTCTCAATGGAAAAATATGATTTTATACCACCACTTTTGAATTCCTTTTGAGTTTAAACAACTGCCAAGAGCTTGATGATAATATATATATATAGATGAAATGAGAAGGTAATCTTTTGGAGTAACTTGGTATATCTGGAATTTGGAGACCATGCAAGATGACAATATAGCTATTAACAAAATGTCTATTTATCACATGCCAATTGGTTCAATTGCTTCTTGATTCTAGCTGCCCACATCCAAAGAAATCCACTACTTCTTCCTTTCCAAAGAAGTCCTATAGACCTATCCAAAGTTTGGAGATGTTCTCGTAAAGTAAGTTGAGGCTAAAGGCTGTGACCTTCAAGCACACCAAACATATACTTATCTTAATTAATAACCATTAACAAGACAATTTGGACAGCTAATCTAGCAGCCACAAAAGACTCAAGAAAGGGAAAGAAGACTCAAGAAGCAGGCTGCCCCACCATATCCTAGAAAGATCTGTCCCTTTTCTTGGACCCCTGAATAGTTCACCAAGAGAGATACAATCAGCTAAACAATGTTTTGTTTCTGTGTATGTGGGAATGGGAAGTAAAAGCTCTTAACTGCTGCAACTTTATTTACCAGATGCTACGGAGGAATTAATTAATTCAGCGACAATTCTGAACTTTGGAAGTAGAGCAAAGTTAAATACCGCTCCAAGATTGTAATAGGACGCAAACTGCTACTGTGCTTCTTTGTATCTGGCAAATATTATTCTGAAGGCCAACCTGAACCATCCAGGAGCTATCCAACATTGAACTAGACCTCAACAATTTTTAACTTGGGATCAGTGGAAAACCACATCATTTTTTTCCAGGCAAATCCAGCTCAATCTATTGGAACACTTGGATGACCTGATAGTATGAAGCAGGACGGAGATAACTTATGAAGACCCAGAGATATACCAAATGGTTGTTTTATTGAGAAGGTCACAATGGCCAAAGCAAAACAAGACCCTGAAGCAGTGCAGTTCAGTAGTTACGGAGTTCGACTGAAGCCGTGAAGTCCAATACTGAAGTCCAACACCAACCACAAAACCTGTCATACCCCAACTGGAATCTGATTCAAGTGGGAGGTTGAGCAGCTGACAGGGGGTGGGAGTGTGGCTCGGGTGGCTGTGGAAGAAACTGGGGAAGGGCACAGTACGGCTGAACAGAGCAGGGGAGAGGTAGAGTAAGGCAGAGGGAATTCAGAGGAAGATCCAGGCCCACCCGCTCTTCAGGTTTTTATTTCACGCTCCTTTGGTGCAGGAGAGAGGGTTTATTGACATAAACAAGTTGGTCAGGCTCCATAAAACAAATTCAATACATGGAGTTACTTCGGAGTGGTTGCTTTATTGTTGTTTGCCTGCAGACGGAATCTTGCCAGACTCAGACAATAACTAGATATGCAATATCTGCACCTATATCTGCGATAACTATAGCTATACTTGGTGAATTTCTAGGGAAGGTCTGACTCTGCCCGCTTCCTGTCTAGCTAACATTCCAAGTTCCGCTGCCTCTTTCCCCTCCAGGAAGCAGCCCCTCCTTCCTGGGAATCCAGACTACATTCCATCACAGCTGCATTCCTGTTGAGATGGGTGACCATACAAATGGATTGCATAAAATAAAAATTAATAAAATGGCAAGGAACATTTTGGGTGAAGAGAGATCCTTGAGGACAGAGTAGAAAACTCAAGACACTGCAGAATGTAGAATAAATTACAGTGCTAAGGAAGACAAGACATTTGCGCATATACACATACATGCTCCTTTGGCCATCTCATTATGAAATAAGTGCCAGAACATCACATTCCACTCAAGCAAATTTCCTTGAAACAAATTCTCATCAAATTAAATGAGAACTAGTAAAGGGAGGAGGGGGATGAGAAAAAAAGCAGAATTCTTTGCTCTGTGTGACTCTTAACTGTTAAAAGTCGGAACTTTAGCCAGCCTATCAAGTCCTTCTCTAGTTTTAATTTTCAATACCAAGTCTATATAAAATCTAAACTACCGATAAAATGCAAAGGGGAGGGAATTTCTTCATCATTTAAATAAAATGGGCGTTGGATAAAATGCTAAAATCACAAAGTGATCAGTACTATAAGTCATACAAAATCGAAGAATGTTTTGGAGAACTTCAAAAGCACAACGCTTTTTGGTATCCACGATGATAGAAAGGGAAGTAGAAAGTTAGCCTTCCTACAAATAAACCTGCTAAATCCTAAATAATTTCTCTTTCTGGGGCATCTGATGTCAAATTAAACAAATTGAAAATAAAAACTGCAACACGGCTTTAGAATCTTAAAAATTTTGCACATAATCTTAAAACTATTTACAGAGTTGACATTTTCCCCATCCTCAATTATTTTCTCTTCTTTCCACCCAAGTTGAAAAATTAATTACTCTGCATTTGGACATCTTCCTCATCCTTTTACCCAAAACCCTTCAAAACTTTGTTCGCGTTAAGACTCTGTAAAACTCCAGGAAGAGGTTAAGTTCAGCCACTCGAAAACGACGGCCCAGAAAAATAACGGTGTCATACAGGCCTTCGGTTCTGGCCCACTTCATTTTATTTACAGAATGCGCAACCTGTCACGTACAAAAACATCGGTGGAAAAATGTGAGGTGGTATTAAGTGCCCCTGTTAGTGAGAAATTCTGCTAATTATTATACCAAATAAGCAGAGTTAACAGCCCAGAGCTGTGAGAGAAACATGTTTGGGAGCATTAAATGACGCCCTTGGATGGAGATGAATATATTATAGCTATGCCCTTTAACAATAAAACAATATCCCTGACACCTTAAAGACTTGGAGTCCTGTGAAGAAGGTCTAAAGAATTTGCTGGATAAAGCAAAGTTTCAATGCCACCTAGTGACATGCTAAAAAACTTCAACCTCTATACCAAAAGGCCAGCTTAGAAAGAACGTACAATCAAGGATGGAACCACAAACCACTGACACTGATTGGTTGGACACAACGTGGAGAAAGATGGACTGAAACACGAGACTTGGGTTTTCACTCTCTGACTTGAGATGATAGGAATATTCAGGATAGCTTTTCCCAACACAATCTAGCTGAGAAGTCTATACCATAAGAAGACACGCTAGCTAGGAAATGCCAGATGTTGAAGTCAATCTATCTAGATGTCAACAAGATATGTGGTAGAGTGATTTATAGGAACGATCCTGAATTTCACAAGAGGTAATCAAGAAACCTTCTAAATTTCAGACTCCAATGGCTATCAAGTCAAACCAACATGGCCAAGGTCCATGCTAAGCTATAGTCCAAAACTACAAATTGACCATGTCATGCAAGAATGCACAACCAATGGAATTCCACCTATGATTCAAGTCTCAGCCTGTAAGATTTAACTTCAATTATCACATCTACACCCCAAGTTGCTCTGAGACAGAACCACAAGTTGGCAGATGTAGATCAGATGATGAACAGAGAAACATGGCTTTGTCTGTTTATGTCTCTAAAATATCATGCATGAGAAATTAACCCAACATTTAAATAATAGACTGTTCAAAGCATAATGATAGCTTAGATTAGAGAGCTGAAATTACTACTAGAATGGTCAATATATTTTCTTGATGTTTCCCCCAGTTCAAAAAAGTCAGCGTTTGTTAGAAACATCAAACCCACAACCAAATTCTAGAACAGATTATATATAGATAAAATCATATATCCTATGATTTTCCTCTTTTATTGACAAAGCACATTAAGCAATAAAGATATCATTTTGTTTCAATATTAACAAACGTTTACTTGTTCAACATGCAAGGACATTAAATTCAATCAGGTTTATTGCACAAAAGCCAACATTACACCTTTAAAAGTAACAATAAAACACCTATTCACATTTCATGTTATTTTGGTATCACATTTCTATAAATCATCATTTTCATATGGTTTATAGAACTCATTTCCCCATCTTTTATTCTCTGTTCAATTAACTATAAAAATAGCTTTTTATGATACATTTCCAATACATATTGTGCTTTCCAATACTCTGAAAAAGCATCTTTGGACAATATTGACAATACGATCAGACTGAAGCTAACTTATTAATATTACCCAAAAATGCTTTAATGGGCATTGTATTAACAAAAATGACAAGAAGACAATGTTTCCCACTAAAACTATCCCATCCCAAAACACCTTTGAATACTAATAATTGCAATAGCACTTAAGACTTATATGCCGCTTCACAGTGCTTTACAGCCCTCTCTAAGCAGTTTACAGAGTGAGCCTCTTGCCCCCAATAATCAGGGTCCTCATTTTACTGACCTCGGAAGGGAGAAAGCCTGAGTCAATCTTAAGCCGGTCAGGATCGAATTGCTGGCAGTCGGCAGGGTTACCCTATGCCACCACGGCTCTTTTAATGTGCCAGTTCAAATATCCAGAAAAAGCACCGATTCCATATTAGACTTCTAAGAATCTTCAAAGTTAGTTGTGTAAGTTGTATGTGCTTTTGAAATTCTTTCCAATTTAAAAAAAAAATACATTTTTGTCATTTTGGGGAGGAAGTTAACACTTGTGCTTATTTTTATGAAGTGGGACATTTATTTAACTGTATATATAAATGCACAGTATAAATACCCATATATTTGAGTCTGCTGTATATCCAGTTGTAGATTGATGGAATTGAATAACATGGTTTCAATTATTGAACTACCCGTCTCCATCTTCAAGCGTCCCTTACTACCGAACGGGTTTCTTTTTGTGAGCTGTTCCTTTTTCTAACACCTACTAGTCTCCTCGTTATTCTAGGAAGAAAATCTCCAAATAAGTAAAAGAAAGAAAGAAAACGAGCCAACGCTGCTGCATTTGAACGCTGTTCAACATAACAACAAGCACACCAACTCCTGCCAAGAACTTGCTCAGGATGTAAATATTTAATGTTAATACTGTCCTTCACTCAATGCTCATATTGTCTGATCAAGCAACTCTCTCTGTCTCTTAGATGCACCAGAAGACGGAACACATTTTTCCAGTCACACAAACTCTACCTTTCTCTCTTAAGTTTCTTTTTTCTTTTTTTTAAGTTCAATAATTTATGAAAGGCTGTGTGCCTAATGGTCGGCCCCATTCCCTGCAATGCCATAACTGCAGACTGCAGGAAATTGCCCTAACAGGTCTTGCTGATGAAAGGAAAG
>NW_020769373.1:3642720-3653556 GCF_900518735.1 Pseudonaja textilis | reverse complement strand
GAAGAAGAAGAAGAAGAAGAAGAAGAAGAAGAAGAAGAAGAAGAAGATGATGATCCCACTATCATAAGCAGAAATATTCTGGGTTTCTGTCTTTGTTTCATTTATAAGAAAACACACAGAGAGATACTAAAAAGTTAAGGCAGCCTCAGGCATTTCCATCACACAGTAGAGAGGTCATTTTATTTTTATCAAAAAAAGGAACAGATCATCGTCTTATCACACATGTTGACATCTCAGCAACTCAGAGAAAAGAGAAAATAAAACTCTAGTCCCCTTGAGGTGCTTTAGCCTGCATTTTAAGGATCAGAGACATTTAACTATTAGTACGTTAAAACCAAAGAAGAAGCAAAGATCCTTGGAGAGGGGGAAAAAAAGGCTTGGTATAAGGACACGCCTGGAATACTGCATCCAGTTTTGGTCACATTACAAAAAAATAAAAAGATGTTGAGACTTTAGAGAAAGTGCAAAGAAGAGCAACTCAATATCATCGTTGTCCCAAAGGTTCTTTTTTTTCCAAGACTTTCTGGGCTTTCTTTGAAGACCTTTCGCTTCTCCTCCAAGAAGCTTCTTCAGCTCTCCATTCTTCCACCATCCAGTCAGAGCTGAAGAAGCTTCTCACACGAGAAGCAAAACGTCTTCAAAGAAAAACCAGAAAGGCCAAGTTGCCTCTTGAAAAAAAAGCACCTTTGGGACAAGAGCAACTGAGAGGATTAAAGGCCTGGAGACAAAAACGTACGAAGAATGGTTGCAAGATTTGGATTTGGCTAATCTAGATAAAAGAAGGACTGTCGGGGTCGGGGAGCAGAGGTGATATTCAGCAGCTTCTGACCAGTTCTGGAGAACCGGGAGAAGAAATTTTGAGTAGTCTGGAGAATCGGCAAATCCCACCTCTGATTGGCCCCGCCCTGTCTATTCTCCGCCTCTCGGGTCCCAGCTGATTGGTTGGGTCTTCTTTTGTTGCCGTGCACAGGAGAACGGAGCTGGAAAGCAGGCTAGTGGGGTGGGAAGGGAATGGGGATTTTGCAGTAACCTTGCCCGGCCACGCCCACCAAGCCACGCCATGCCCACAGAACCGGTAGTAAAAATTTTTGAATCCCATCACTTGTGTGGGAGGACATGATAGCAATATTTCCAGTCTCTGGTTTTTGTTTTTGTTTTAATAGCTAGATCCTAGAGGGCATTTGCATCATCCAGCGCACACAAAACCCTGGTTCACGAGCCCTTCTGAATATAGTTTCCTGCATAGTTCTAAAACGAAGGCATGCTCCTTTGCACGGACTCGTTCTATGGGAGGACAAACAAAGGAAGCCAAATTACCAGGAGAGATTAGCTGACAACTTTATTTATTACCAAACAAAAATAATATTTCGCATCAGGCTGTTAAAAAACAACAACAACCCAAATCTAATCATTTCAATTACATACTGCCAGGGCCGCTACATTTAACCGTTTCCAAGCATGGTTTCCAAAAAGAATGATGGTTTTCCCCACACTTTGCGGGATCCTGCACCAACTGCCCCTGGTTTGCATATCACAGTGTGTCCCCTTATTTTAAAGGCGGGTTAACGTGGGAAGGTGATGTTTAGATTTAAATGAAGTGAGCTTATTTAGCTGGGCTGCGTTATTTATTTGTTTTAAAACATAACATTAACATATAAACTACTTCGGGGATGGAGTGGCAGAGAAATTCTTTTTTTTATTTGTTAAGATCAAAATGCCGGTTCCATCCTTCCTATCAATCCTGGGCTAATAATGTTTCAATGCCAACGTTGAACGGCAAACTTTCACCTGCTTCCAAGCGAATGGCAGAGAGAGAGAGAAGAATTATTAGTAGTCCTCGTCTTACAACGGTTCTTTAGTGACCGCTTCAAGCTGCAACAGCACTGAAAAAAAAGGGATTGACAGCTGTTTTTCACGCTTACTGTTGCCACATCCCCAGGATCAGCTGATCCAAGTTCACTGACTCATATTTATGACGGTTGCAGTGTCCCAAGGTCACTGGAGAAGCCAGATTCACTGAACAACTGTATTACTTGAACACCTGCAATGATTCGCTTAACAGCGGTGGTAAGAAAGGTCATAAAATGGGGCAAAACTAAGTGAACAACCATCTCGCTTAGCGAAAGAACGTACGGGATCAGTTTTGGTCATAAGTCGAGGATCACCATGGCTTACGTCTCTGTCCATGAAGTTATCCTTTCTCCCGTCTGTTCCCTGAGGTTCTTGCTTACCGCGAGGCCACGATCTCAAACTTCCTACCCTGTTTCTCCGAAAATACAACCTGCCCTGAAAGTAAGTCCTAGCTTGATTTTCCCACATGATATAAGCCCCAAAATAAGCCCTAATTAAGATCCCACCAACTCCAGAGTGCATAGGAAAAAATTAAGCTGGGTTGGGGATGGGGGGTGGAGCTGACCTATTATCCTTGGACAGTTGTAGCCAGGCCTCACACACCCTGACACCTGACTTGCCAGCCCATTTCTTCTGCAGCCCGCAAGGCTGGCCAGGCTTTCCTGAAGGCCTCCGTAGGTGATAATAAAGCTCTGGATCGATCCAGAGCTCCATTATGGGATGCAGAGACCTTCAGGAAAGCCTTGCCAACTACAGAAGAAGACGTTCTTGGAAGGCCTCTGAACAGCGAAAAAGAGGCCGGGAGTAATGCGCGCAAGTGAGATTAGTCAGTGGATGACATCTCCCGAAAATAAGACCCGGTGCATTTTTTTTTGTGGGAAAAAAAATTATAAGACAAGGTCTTATTTTCAGGGAAACATGGTAATCATCTATCGATTCCATTTTCCGCATAGTTTATCATCTGAATTCCAAAGGGAACGTAAAGAAGCTATTTGTGAGGTCAACCACGGCGTAGTCAGAGGCTGACATGATATCGATGCTGAATGGGAAGAAATTGCCAAAAGCAGCCGATCAATACCTTGTTTTGCCACTGCAGCCTTAGACACACACACACACACGGGCGCTTAACCCGCTTTTAAGGCTATGAAAATAATAATAATGGAAACTGGGAAATAAATGCTTCCCTCCAGCTAAACTCTTTGATTAGTCGAGGGCAGAGGTGACCCCAGCAGCTGCATCAAGCTAAGTTTATCACCTTATATAAAACCGTCGAGACGAGTGGCAAATAAAGACATCCTAGGATTCTTTAAAGACGTTAAGAATGAGTTTCCCCAATGCAACACCCTGGCTGGTGAAGGACTTCATCTCTAAAAATATAGGTCATTCTCGACTTACGCCCGCAATTGAAAATGTCCGTCGCGAAGTGAGATGGTTGTTATGTGAATTTGGCCTCCTTTTGCGCACCTATCTTGCCATGATTAATCAGTGTGAACGACTGGCCTTCAGAAGTACTACTCTACTCTATTCTCTATTCTATTTTCTCTTCTCTTCTCTATTTTATTTTCTATTCCCTTCTCTTCTCTATTTTCTATTATATTTTTTATTCTATTCTATACTACTCCGTTTTATTCTCTTCTTGTCTCTTCTATTCTCTTTTCTATTCTATTCTACTCTATTCTTTCTCTTCTCTATTTCATTTTCTATTCAACTGTACTGTTCTCTCTTCTTCTCTCCTCTATTTTTTATTCTATTCTACTCTATTCTCTCTTCCCTTCCTCTTTTCTCTTTTCTATTCTCTTTTCTATTCTCTTTTCTATTCTATTCTATTTTCCCTTCTCTATTTTCTATTCCATACTCTTCTGTTTTCTCTTCTCTATTGTCTCTTCTCCTTTATTCTATTTTCTCTTCTCTTTTCTCTTCTCTTTTCAATTCTATTTTCCATTCTACTCTATTCCAGTTTCTCTTTATTTTATTTTCTATTTTTTCTCTTCTCTTCTCTTCTCTTCTCTTCTCTTCTCTTCTCTTCTCTATTCATAATCTGTACCACGGTTCTTAACCAAATCAGGCTTCCCACTGACCACATGTCAGAAAGTCCCAAAAGTAGATCAAATATGAATCAGATGCCAAGCATTCGAATTTTGATCATATGATGCTACAACGATGGTAAGGGTGAAAAACGGTTATATGTTACTTATTTTCGGTGCTATTGTAACTTTGATTCATCCCTAAAAGAACGATTACAAATTGAGGGCTATGACCTGTACCAAATCTGCAAACTTTTGACATAATGTATTAAAACCCGCTGTGTCTGACCCTCGCAATATTCTTAAAGTTGTGATTATTATCTCATTGGCTTGAGAATTCCTCAACAACGAGCAATGTTTGAACCAAGGAGGAAGATCCTTTAACTCTTAAGGTTTGATGATAACAACCCTGGTACAGTTTGCTTAGTGACTGTTTGAAGTTACAACCGAAAAAAAGTGACTTATGATCGCTTTTCAAACTTACTGTCAGGGTTCTGGCAGTTTCCCCCATTTAAATCATGAGTCTCGAGCCAAACTTCCAAAACTCCATAAGGATTTATTGGGAGTTAACATGTCCGGCACTGCCTGGGTTCAGCCGACTCTGAGCCTCATCATTCCTTGTCACCCTTGAACCAGGTTTTCCCCCACCCCCTGGGTGCATCATAATTAATATTCTCCAATGGGACACATCCATAGCCAAGAGTCATCAATCATGCCCTCCAGTTAGAATTTTGCATGGCAGAAACTTCAGTCACCTAAGTTACTATCTTTGAAAACATTTATGGAATGCGCTTTCAGTTTGCAAGCTGCCACACTGCTCCCCCACTCCCTTTCTGTTGGCAACTCTAAAAAGACTGTCATGCCCCTGGTGGAGACTGACTCTGAGGGAGAGGAGGAACAGCCAACAGGGAGTGGGAGTGTGGCTCCAAAGGTTGTGGAGGAGGCTGGGGAAGGGCAGAGGCTGGCTAAGCAGTTAGGAGGACCCAGGCCCATCCCCTATCTATCCTAGGCCACACAGGGAAGAGAGGGCCTTGATCCTCTTCATGACCTGCAGCTGTGACAACTGGATATGCGTACTGGCAAGTCCTGGAAACAAAGCATGGAAATATCTCTAGTTTATGGTTCCCGAGTTTGGCGTCCTTCCCAGTGTGTGTTCTGATATCTGTGGATGTTTTCAAGCCCTTATCTTGCCTGATTTGTGTTGTTTTTTTACTCTATAATTTAAATGGCATTTTTTAGTTTAAACGGCATTCCCCCCTTCTTGTAACTGCTTGTGTGGGAGTTTTTTTGTCTCCAATCAAGGATATTTGGAGCTTGGAAGCAAAGTGAAGGAATAAAAGGGGCTTCATCTGTTTTTTGGGGACTGTGTTTATTTTGTATCTCACCCTGGGTCATCACAAAAGACTACTGAAATATTTTATGAGGTGACACTTACAACCGTGGAAGCATCCCTAGGGTCATGTGATCAAAATTCAGATACTTGACCACTGACTCATATTTATGACAGTTGCACTATCCCGTGATCCCCATTTGTGACCTTCTGACGAGCAAAGTCAATGGGGAAGCCGGATTCACTTAAGGACCATTCTACAAATTGAACTGCAGTGATTCCCTTAACGTCTGTTAAAGAATACATTATCCCACAAGTTTAATAAACGAGTTTTATTGTAGTATTTCTATGTTTGCCCTTCAGTTGCTATAAACTTAACAGCTGCAGAGATTCACTTAAGAACCCCAGTGAGGAAGGTCCTAAAATGGGGCAAATTTCACTTAACAACGGTCTCGCAAAGGAACAGACATTTTGGACTCCATTCCGGTCGTAAATAAGAGGAGTTACCTGCATTGGCAGGTGCTTAAGCGCTCGCAAGATACTTCCTGAGTTTATTTACAGCACGGGAAATACATTCCCGCAGAAGTTTATATTTAGCTGCTTAATAAATCTGAGCCCGAACATAACTCAGCAAGACAAACCTCGTTGCTTAATTAAAAAGGCCATTTTTAAAAAGGGGGAAAGAAAAAAGAAAAGCAAACCAGAAGGACATTCCTTGGGCCAAGTGCGAAGATTAAGCGGCTGTCCAGCCAGCGGGCTCTTCTTCGCCAAGGAAGATCCAATCGAGGGCAGGAGGGTTTAAATCATGAAAAATAAACCATCTCAATGGCCTGTGCTCAATAGCAAGCAGAGAGGACACAGTCCACCTTGGATTAACGCATTTCCAGTTATAACAAGTAATTTTACAGAGGATTAGTATCTTGATGGGCTGATCAATACGAGACTCGGGCTGCTGTTACCAAAGAAGAGAAAATTACCCCTCCGGTAATCAAGGGTGTGTGTGTGTGTGTGTGTGTTAGTTCTACTTCATTTACAAAAGCCGTTATTGTAATGGTTCCAGCATTAACAGCTGGGGCAATCTGAAGCGGCGTCCGGGGGCCATGATGAATTTTAAAACAGAGAGCATTTGCCATACTCTCCATCATACCTTTCATCGGCTCACCCTCCTGAATCAGGGCATTGTTTCCAACCCCATAGGTGATGCATTACACCCCACGTGCGCTATTCCTCAAACAAGCTGTCTCGATAACAGCGCTTGGGGGGAGCCAATGGCTTAGCACCCTGGACCCTTACTGGCAGACAATTTTTTTTTAACTTTTATACACACATGAACAAACAAATAAACATACTCAGTATGTGTGTTCATGTACTGTGTGTGTGTGTGTGAGAGAGAGAGAACTATTCTAAGTGGATAAGATACATATATATATGGAGAGAAAGAGAGAGATATTAGATATATATGTGTAGTCCTCAATTTTTAGTCTCAAGGACTACACACATATATGATATAGAGAGATAGAGAGAGAGAGAAAGAGAGAGAGAGATTATATATATTATATTATATTATATTATATTATATTATATTATATTATATATTAGTGTTGAGGACTAATATATATATATTAGTGTTGAGAGAGAGAGAAAGGGAGAGGGAGAGGGAGGGAGGAGGGAAGAGAGAGAGAGAGAGGGAGAGAGAGATTAGATAGCTATAGATTAGATATAGATATATGGATATAGTCTTTTAGTGACTTTTTTTAAGTTCTTTTAGTGACTTTTTAAAGTGATAATGGCAGTGGGAAAAAGTGAATTATGACTGCTTTTCGCACTTACGACTGTTTCCAACACCCTCCGGGACACGAGATCAAAATCCAGACACTTGGCAACTGGTTCACATTTATGATGGTTGCAGTGCTCCGGGAACAGACAGATTCACTTAACAACAGTGTTAGTAACTTAATTTGATTCAGTTATCAACTGTGGCAAGAAAGGTCATAACACAAGGCAAAATTCACCTCATTTATCTACATAAATTTTGGCCTCAATTGTGGTCGTAAACTATCTTTATATAGCTGGCCTTGTGTACAGGATCAACTGCACAGCGTATGGGCTATACCTTCCCGAGCCCAGATGGAATATACCACACAGATTCGAGGAGAATGTGATGGCTAAGATCCTTCTAGATCCAGGCAGACAAGCAGATACTGGGTAATCAAACCGACATTGTGATAGTTGACAAGGACCAGAAGACAACGGTGGTGATTGATGTAGCAGTGACAGTAACATCAGGAAGCAGAATGGTAAGCTGGAGAAACACCCCGGCCTGAAAGAGGAACTAGAGATGTGGAAAAGTTGTCAAAGTTGTCCCAGTAGGAACACCAAGATTGTGACTCTAGTACTCCAAAGCCTTCACCATGCCATCATCCAATCCAAGGGTCTTCAAACTTGACAAGTTTAAGACTTGTGGACTACCAACTCCCAGAATTCCTGAGCTAGTATGACTGGAGGAGGAATTCTGGGAGTTGAAGTCCACAAGTCATAAAGCTGTCAAGTTTGAAGACCCCTGATTCCAATCCAATGAGGGAGAACCTCATTCCTGAGGCACATTATGTTCTTCAGCCATGACATCACATGGTTCTGATATTATCTAAAGTTGTAAAAAAGTTGACTATCCACCTACACAGAAGAACCAGGAAGCCACTTGGAAGACTACCTTCTACTCCAGAGATGTGAAACCTGAAGGCCTACCCTTGAACTTCTAGAAAAGAGCTTCCCAACCTCGGCCATGTTTAGGGATATGGACTTCAACTCCCAGAATTCCACTGCCATTGCTGGGGAGTCTGGGAACTGAAGTCTCCTCACCTTCAATTGGCCACGGTTGGGCAACATTGTTCTAAAAGCTTCGTCTTGACCATGCAAATATTGGAGTGCTCCATGATATCAAATAGGAATTAAATGCCTGTATACTCCATAATTCACAAGGATGAAGCAGCTCATTTGAAAGTATGATTTGCTCAGTTTCCTGAACAATTTGAGGTTGACAAAGTTCCCTCCACATTACAGGCCATCAATTATGACTTGTAAAACCAACTCCTGTCTTACATTGAGACAACTTCATGCAAACATTATGGGTTGGGGTGATGAATTAACCTTGTAATCACTATCCAACCAATTACTTTACTTCCTCTAAATGTGGAACTCTCACGAACTCTCGCTATAAAAACCAGATTATCCCAGTGAATCTTTAATTCTGAAAAAAGCAAAAACAAATGAAACTAACAAACACAATGAAATAATACAATCAAACTTGCCTTTCCTGTTGCAGTTTACGGGTTAAGTAAACATGGAAAGACAAAGTTACAGTTCTTGCTGGAATGCTTCACAACAATTGTAACCTTATCTCAACTGGGCCTGAGAATAAAATACATTAAAGGCCAATGTATTTCTAAATAATTATCTGTTATTTGGGCTGCATTGTTAAACAATGTATTCTTTTAGAAAGTAAGGGAAAGAGATATAAGTTTGTTATTTGCAACGCAGCCAGAAACATCAGGGAAGGAATGAGTTGTTTCTACTAGCATTTGAAAGGACTGAATCTGCCCTTAATTCCTTCAGGAGATGATATTTTTCTTCTCACTGCTGTTATTTATTTGATATTTATTTGTTATCTGACCTGTATTTATTTTATACGTAACTCAAGGCAGCTACTATAACTAATAACCCTGGTCACATAAGCAAAATTCAAACACTTGGCAACTGATACGTATTTATGATGGAGGCAGTGTCTCGGCATTACATGATCCCCTTTTGTAACGGTTGTTAAGTGAATCTTGGCTTCCCCCTTGACTAGCAAAGGCTGTGGGGGAGGCCAGATTCACTCAACAACCGCCTCACTAACTAGTATCTCTTATTAAAAAGTAACGTTACTTTCAGTGATGTTACAGGTAGACCTCGACTTACGACCACAATTTTGAGCCCCAAAGTTTGTGGTTGCCATTCAGTGCGTTTTGCCCTCCATTTTACGGCCTTTCATGTCACCAGGTGAATCCCTGTCATTATTCAATTAGTAATACGTTTTTAAGGGAATCTGGTTTTGACTTTGGCTTGTCCGATGGTCACAAAAGGAGACTACCTGTCTTCGGGACCCTGCAACCGTCATAAATGTGAATCCGTCTGCCAAGCATCCAAATGTCAACCACGTGACAAATGTCATTAAGTGTGAAAATATGGTCCCAAGTCCCCCCCCCCTTTTTTTTTTCAGTGCCGTTGCAACTTCGGTCACTGAATGAACTGTTGTAAGTCGAGGGCTACCTGTTTCCATTCCAGACCAACTATTGTCCAATCTCTTCTTTTTTAAAAAAAAGTTGTTGGAGCAGCCACCACTTCTAGTGGCAAGTCGTTCCGCTGGTAATTTTTTTCTCACTTAACGGAAAAGGTCTCCTTTCTTCTAAAGGGCAGCTTCTCTCCTCGATCAGTTTTGTGCAAAACCGAGGTTTGCACGCTGAATTTGCACACTTGGGTTTGGGGTGTGTGTGTGTGAATCAACTCAGCGCATCACTTCGGCTTTGCACAGCCAGCACCTCTGTGCCCGGGCTGCTTTTCTTTTTGGGGCTAAGCTTTACCTTCGCCTCCTTCTCTTTTTCCTCCGCCCGAGTCCGCCTCATGCTCCCCCGGCGAGCTTTCCCACGTGCTGAAGAACCCGACTCGCTTCCCGCCTTGAACGGTGGGGAGAAACACCCGCTTCTTGCCCCCCCACCGGGCAGCGTTGATCAGCCTTTCGGGACTCTGGAACCACAACTCCCGAGACGCCCCGCGCAGCTTCCGCCGGCGGAGGCCATCCCCGGAAATCGCGTTTGACGTCCCGCGGGCGGGAAAGCGAGGAATTCCGCGGCGGAGAAATACAACTCCCAGAAGTCAGCGCAACGGAGTGGCGGTGGAAGTGAGATTGGTGGGGGGAACGTCTCCCTTTGGAAAGAGCGCCCTAGGGCGGAAGTGACGTCAGGGGTAGCAACGGAGCGGTTGCTAACGGGGGAAAGCGACGCAGCGAGGAAGAAGAGGAGGAGGAGGAGGAGGAGGAAGGCTGATGTGACCTGGTAATAGGAGGAGGAAGAGGAGGAGATGAAGGCCGGCCAGGAGGAAGGAGATCGGATGCGGCATCTGTAGGTGATTCTTCTATGAATATATTTCATTGATTCATTGACTGATTGATTTGACTGATTGATTGATTGACTGACTGATTGATTGATTGATTAGAGCTCCCTATGGACGCCTTATGTATTTTTTATGAATGATCGGGAATTATTAAAAAGAAGGGCGCCACATCTGAGATGGTAGGTGTATACAATGCCCCAGAGGACAGGTAGTCCTCTACTTATGACCACAATTGAGCCCAAACGCTTTGGTTGCTAAGTGAGACCTTGGCGAAGTAAACTTAAGGACCTAGTTCCGAACCCCATTGTTAAGTGAATCCGGCTTCCCCCCCACCCCCCGGACTTGGCTCACCTGAAGGTCACAAAAACGTGGATCCCCCTGCACAATCCGTCATAAATACGAGTTGGATGCCGAGCGTCTGAATTTGGATCAGGTGACCCCGGAGATCTGGATGCTGCAACGGTCGTAAGTGTGAAAAGTGGG
>NW_020769373.1:3630383-3642710 GCF_900518735.1 Pseudonaja textilis | reverse complement strand
TTTTAAATATACATATTATTTTATAATTATAACCGTTATTCTCATAGTTATACCATATAGTCTTCACCTCTACTCACTCTATATAGACTAAAATCTGTAGTCAAGTACAATCCATTAGTAATATTTTATTTACTTATATACATATACATACATACACACATACATACATACATACATACATACATGCATACATACACGTGTGTGTGTGTGTGTGTGTGTGTAGTAGCTCGATACCTGTGTTTCACTACACAAATATGTGATCGGGCTTAGTTTTGGGGGAGGAAAATAAGGAAAAAAAATTCTGCCTCGGCCTACCAACATCCATCTGTATTCATCTGGCTAGCGTCCTGTCAGTGTATGAGAGAGTTGAAGGCTGTTTGGAAACTGAAACAGTATTTGCTGTATGAGCAAGAAGGAGACAGCAAGGGGCCTAGGCGTGGCTTAGCTCAACTGTTCTGTGCTAAAGCTGCTTGGTGCCTCTGAAACTGAATCTCCTCTGCTTGTGTTTTGCATTTGGAACAGATTTATTTTCAGGTGGGAGGGGGAATAGAACTCCTTAGCATCAGAGCGTGTTAATAATAATATAGGAAATACTAATGCTCTGATGGTCAGAAAAATCCTTTCTTAGTGAGTGCCTAGAAGCCAAAAGGAACATACGTGCCAAATTTCAAGTTTGTAGGTTTTACGGTTCTGGAGATTTTGAGATGATGCGTGAGTGGCATTTCACTTTTATAGAGAGAGATATGTATTTACTTCTATTTTGTTAATCTTTTTCCATTATAGACTTACTCATTTCTGCATCTGTTTTCTCACCATTTGTACATGTTAAATAATACTCTGTTTCCTCTTTATCCTTAATTTCCATCCTTTTGTTCTTCCCAAGAAACCACGGAGACCAAGGACCATTCATTTCAACCCTAGTTACAGATATTCTCCTTAGGCAATTCAATGGAATTTGCCCTGTTCTCTGTGTCATTTGTTTCACAAACAGAGCAGGAGATTCGTAGCACCGTGCCGCTTTAAACCTCAGCCATGTTCGCTGCATCTGATGAAACATCGGAAGATCTCCCGGTGAGAGATGTAGGTCTAAACCTCGGAGGACATTCAGGTATGTCACCCTGGTTAGAAATCAGATTAACTCCTGAATGTCTTCGTATGGTAGAAATGTTCTTCTGCTAAATTGTCTCAGAGGGTATGTGCAGTATCGTTTATTTTGTTTGGTGTGAGCTTTAGCTTCCTTCCAGTTTGACTACAATCTTAGTCAGGGGTGGGCTTCTTTCTTTCTTTCTTTCTTTCTTTCTTTCTTTCTTTCTTTCTTTCTTTCTTTCTTTCTTTCTTTCTTTCTTTCTTTCTTTCATTCTCCATGGGCATTCTCTCTAACTTCTATCCTGGGCTGGAATCTGAACTGGTGTCTCATAAAGTCCTAAGCGTTAGAAGGACCCCTTTCACCCCCCCTGAGCTCAACATTCTCAAAAGCCATTTGCAGAGGACTTCACAAGACTTTCCTGAACTCCAATCTGCCATCAGCAAAATTCACGGTAGGCTTAAAAAAACCCAAAAGATCCTTCATTCCTCCTCCTCCTCCTTTTGCAGAACCCTCGGCTGCCCAGAGTGTTAAGTCTCGGCAAATCGTTTCACGGATCCAGCGGGAGGAACTTGAAGATCGATACCTGCGCTTACACGAGGAGAACCTTTTGCTGAAACAGCATGCCCGTAAGCAGGAGGATAAGATTAAAAGGTCTGCCTTCCTTACTGCCTTCCTAAAACGGTTGCTTGTAAAAGGAAACCCGGGTGGTCCTCGGCTTATGACCACAATGGAGCCCCAGACTCATGTTGCTAAGTGAGGCATTTGTTAAGTGAGTTTGGTCCCATTGTGCGACTTCCCTTTCCGTTGTTTTTAAGAGAATCCCCTGCACTTGTTAAGTGAATCACATGGTTGTTAAGCGAATCTGGCTTCCCCATCAACTTGGCTTGCCAGGAGGTCTCAACGGGACCACGTGGTGATCCTGGGACACATACAATAAACACAAACCGGTTGCCAAGCTTACAAATTTTTATCACGGGATGCTACCACGGTCATAAGTGTGAAAAATGATCCTAGTGTTCTGACCCATGATTCCTCAGTCGTAATTAATCACAACCTTGTTTTAAAAGCAAAACCTATTTTATCGCAGTGCTGGGAATTACTTTAATTCCCAGCCAGAACTAATCTCAAACAGTTCCCCAAGATAAGCACACACCTTTCAGTTCTGTTGGAATGCTGCCAAAAACAGAAGTATCCAAATAATTGTAACAGAAACCAATTGAAGTACCAGAAAAAAACAACCAGAGTACACAGAACTTCAAGGAGGACTTGGAATCTATTGAACTACTTTGCTTCCTGCAAAGATTTCATCATTGAGGTCTGACTTTTATTCCTTATGGGAGGGGCAATCACCTCCCAGCCTTAATCCTGAGTCGCCCCTTTTGTTTTAGCTGCTCTCGCCCTCTGGCAGCTCTGCGCACATGCGCACTGGGAACAGGCTCCCCTGGGTCCTCTTCCTCGCTGCTTCCAGACTCTGAAGGCTCCAAAGACAGCACCCCACTCCCAGATGGTCCTGATCTCATCTCTGCATCAGATGCAGGGCCCTCATCCCAAGCCCTCTCCAGACGTCCTCAGTGTCCGATTCCGCTGCCGTCTGCACTGACTGCTGGCAAACCACAACACCTAGGTCACTTTTTTTCACTGCCGTTGTAACTTTGAACAGTCACTAAAAGGAACTGTTGTAAGTCGAGGACTACCTGTTACTTGAAGAGCGTATCCTATGGTGGGATAATCAATAGTAGTTAAGCTGGTTTCCTTTGTGTGTGTATGTGTGTTTTAAACTCTTTTCCTTTAAAAACAACAACTCTTAAATTGTTTTAAGGATCTCACTCAACTTCAGGAGAATCAAACCTTCTTCGTTCACAAGGGCAAATCCCTTCTGGGTTCCTCTCCGAGGGCTGAACGTCATTCCCTCGCGCATATGGTTTTTTTTTGTTCTTTTTTTCTTCCCGTTAAAGAAAAAAGTAGGAGTTTGCTAAAATAAAAATAAAAAATAACAGGAAGCCCTTAAATAGATGAAGTGTGCCTCTGTTTTCAGACTCCCATCTGGGTTTCCCACAAAAAGAAAAGGAAAAGAAATCAAATGTCTTCCTAGGAAGTTAAGAGACGTTGTTGTAAAGTTTTGAACTTCCCTCCTCCATCAAAGCCACCATTTCTTTCTTAGCCTGCCAAGTCCTTCTCCCCCTGACACAATCCTTCACTGCTGCGAGTAACTTCTGATTTTGGGGGCCGGGGGGGAGCATTACATCACCCTTGCACACTCCTTGGTCTTTTGTTCTCGCTTCCCTCTGTTTATCAAAACTCAGAGGAATCAACGGTACAACTTCTGGAGATGCCAAAAGCAAAAAAATATAACCTTTTAACATCAGATAAAAACCATTCCTCCTTCATTCAGTTATTATCAAACCATGAGCTGTTAAGCCTCTCTTGAAACAAATTCCTTTTGTGTTAAAAAACACACTTGACTTTACCAATAAATAATTCTGTTCTATTCTAAATTCTATTTTATATTCTATTCTGAATTCTATTCTATTCTCAATTCTATTATTCTATTCTAAATTCTATTCTGTTCTAAATTCTAATCTATTCTAAATTCTATTCTATTCTAAATTCTATTCCATTCTATTCTTGAATGTGCATTCTATTCTAAATTCTATTCTATTTTAAATTCTGTTCTATTCTAAATTCTATTCTATTCTTATCTGATAATTTCTGTTCTAATTCTATTCTATTCTAAATTCTATTCCATTCTATTCTTTAACGTGCATTCTATTCTAGTCCGTATTGTATTTTCTATTATGTTCTAAATTCAGTTTATTATCCTATTCTCTTCTAATCTGTATTCTAAATTCTATTCTAATCAATTCTATTAATTTCTATTTATTTGCTAAGGATAAGATGCAGCAAGGCACAGAAGATGATTAAAAGCTGGCCTGGTCCACCTACTCATTTTTATTTGATAGAAAACGCCGTGGGTTTTGTTCCCCTGTCTTTGCAGGGAAGCAAGACATCAGCGCAATGTGTTACATATTACAAGCATACATGGGGTAGTTTAATATCATATGGAACTGCAGCCTTTGTGCCTCACCACATCCCGAATCTTTAACAACACTTAGCGGAGTCCAGAATTTCTTAGGAAGGTCATCCGTTCCAAATTTGAGCAGCATATGGAGCAAATATGTGTCCCTCCCCACTTGACTAAACTTTTAGTGATAAGCCTTAGGAAACTATTATTTGTCAGTGCTATAAAGCAGATTGATGGCCGGTGGTTCCAATTATCTTCAAAGGCCCCTTCGCAGGCCGTCATAAGTTCTATCAAAAACCTGAAATGTATTACTCGGGTTTTGACCGACGAAGTCTTCACAGTGATTATGTTCCTTTCAACAAAGTGCTTTTTTCATGCTGATTTTTTTTTTCCCCCTTTCCTTTCCCTCTCTCACTGGATGCATCTGACTTGTCTCCTCAGAATGGCCACCAAGTTAATACGGCTCATTAATGACAAGAAGAAAGCAGAGCAGATGGGTGGCGTCCCCAGGCGGCTGGGTCAGGACGTGGAGATGGAGGAAGTCATTGAGCAACTCCAGGAGAAGGTCCGGGACTTAGAAAAACAGAACGAAATGATACGCCACCGGCTGATTTCTACCAAACAGCAACTTCAGCTTCAAGGCCAAAGACACACGCCGTACAATTACGTCCAGGCACGGGTTAACACGGGACTCAAGAAGGCGACCGAAGGTTTGAAGCTTCAAGAGGCCACCAAGAAAGGTATCGGATTGAGCCTTTAACGGTCTACGTTTCAGATAGGCAGTGGTGGGCTGCAACCTGTTTTATGACCGGTTCTATGAGCGTTCGGAAAACCACCAATTTTAGCCTCTCAAGCAGTGATGGCGAACCTTTTCGTTGTGGTGTGCCGAAAGTGTACGTGCGCGCCAGCACCCACAATGCAATGCCCCCTGCGCATGCGCGAGCAACACCCCACTCCGCCCCCTTACCTGCAGTGCGCATCGCACGCCTCCTAATTGTCTTTCGGCCCATTTGAGACTGTTTTCGGCCTCCCAGAGGCTCGAGGGAAGCCTCTGCAGCCTTGGGAGGCCGAAAAAAGGGCCTTTCTGGAAATACCGGAAGTGCCTGTTTTCAGCCTCCGGAGGACCTCAAGCCCAGGGGAGGCTGTTTTCGCCCTCCCGGAGGCTCGAGAGAAGCCTCGGGAGGCCGGAAAATGGGCCCATTTCAGCACTTCCGGTTTTTCCAGAAGGCCCATTTTTCGGCCTCCCAAGGCTGCAGAGGCTTCCCTCGAGCCTCTGGGAGGCTGAAAACAGCCTCAAAGGGGCTGAAAATCAGCTGGGAGTCACGCGCATGCGCAGTGCAGGTAAATTTGGCTGGGGCTCGCGTGCCCACACAAATGGCTCTGTGTGCCACCTGTAGCACGCATGCCATAGGTTCGCCATTGCGGCTCTAAAGCTAACCTAGAGCACTGCCGGGGAGTAAAACAGCTGAGGGGCGGCAACCTTTTGTGCCACGCGAATCAGCTGTAGCGTGGTAAGAAGGTGCTTTCCTTAACATCAACTTAGCATTATGGTTTGGATGAAGCAAGAATTGTTCTGCAAAGTTTAAGAGGATGAAGGATGTTCTTATGGGTCTTTTGTTCTGGTCCAAGCATCTTACCCAATAAATACGTAAAGGTTCAGTCATGGTGATGATGAATTCGTTATTTTTGTCATTGTGGATTGGCTTCCAAATCAACAAATGTGCTTCTCTCTTTATTTCCTTCCATCCACCTCACCTTCCCCACCAGGGATGAGGCTGCAGAACGTAGAAGAACTGCCTCCCAAGTATGGACACAGTTTACTCGAAGAAGCAAGAGCAGAGATCAAAAACTTGTATGGATTTTTTTGGGAATTCCTCCTCCTCCTCCTCCTCCTTCTCTTCCTCCTCTGATCAACCTGTTAAGCTTCTCAAGAAAAGTAAAAAAAAAAAAAATTACACCGGGCAAGTCCTTTTCAGTTTTGTTGGGTTCTCCTATGAAAAGTTAACATTGAATTTTTCAAGACCCTCAAAATGTCGGAGGTTTAGTAGACATATTGGGATTTTGAAGCCATTTGTGAGGACTTCCCCCAAAATAAAAATGGCAGTTAGGCTTGGTTTGACCATTTGTAAAATGGCTGCGTTGTTGGGTATCGTTGGTACAGTGCACCCAAAAATCAAACTGGAAAGGTTATTCTCTACATCTCTGCCCATCTCAATCTCTCTACCTCCCCAATTTACCTTTGCTTTTTTTTTTTTTTTTGGGGAGAACTGGTGATCACACTTCCCAAAAAATGGTGAATAGCAACTAATTGATATTAAACGTAGTGATCGACAGTTGCAATTGTAATTCAGAACAGAAGGTGGTTTAGATGTCTTTTCTTAATAGAACTCTGCCACAAGCCCATTGGATGGTAGTGACATCATTTCTATATTTTGCTTTCTAGTTAAAGCAGTTTTGGAAATGACAAGCTTGAGATGTTGATCAAGAAAACATATCAACAATATTTTTTTGGGGGGGAAATATTGTTTCTTCAAGTATTATTTTAACGGAATGGCTCCGTGAATAACGTTTCTGAAATTGTCCACTTCTTCCAATAATCTCTTTAGAATAACTCTGCTCAACCGCTGATGTATCCCCATCTAAACACGCAGCTTTCCTTCTGTATTCTGTCTTTTCTTGAGTTTTAAATTGTTCCTGCTTTTTCACCGGGGAAAACTTTCTGGGTTGACCTGCAGAGAGAATGAGCTGGAATCCCTGCGGGGACAGAATCAAGAGTTGGTACTTGCGCTAGAAATGCTGAGAAGCGAGAAAAAGAAAAAAGAGGAAGAATTTGAAGTCGCTCTCCTCCAGCTGAAAGAGCAGCAAGCCACAGGCCAACGGTAGGACCAAACGGAAAGCTCCTCAAATTAGAGTTGAATACAGGTGCTCCTCGGCTTACAACCACAATTAAACCCAACATTTCCGTGGTTAAAGCAAGACGGTTGTTAAGTTTTGAGTTTTGCTTCATTTTAAGACCTTTCTTGCCACGGTTCTTAAGTGAATCATTCAGTGGTTAAGTTAGTAAAATGGTCGTTAAGTGAACCTGGCTCCCCTCATGGACTTCGCTTGTCAAAAGGTCTCAAAAGGTGACCCTGAAACATAGCAACGGTCATAAGTATGAACCAGTTGTCAAGCGTATGAATTTTGATCACACGATCATGAGGATGTTCCAAATGTAGGCTCAAACCATCATCGTATCAACGAACCAGTTGTCAAGCATCCGAATGTAAATCACGTGACTATGGGGATGCTGGGACGGTCGCAAGGGTGAAAAATGGTCCTAAATCACTTTTTTCAGCGCCGTTGTAACTTTACATGGTCACTAAAGCAACTGTTGTAAGTCGAGGACTAGCTGTACTCAGAAATAAGTCCACATGTCGTTTTGGGGTTCTTTAAGCCTGCTTATTTGTAGCTCGGTTCTCATTGCGCTAAGCCTGTGATGGAAATTTCAAATAAAACCACATGATGGCTGACATTACGTGTGAAAAAGACTCACCAGCACTGGGAAGATATCAGTATAATAGAAACGTAACAGAAATGTAAAATGTAAAACAACTACAGTTGTGAAACAACACATGCCTCAGTATAAAATGACAACAACAACAGAGAATTGCTCTCATGGCAGTGGTCCAACAAAACAGGAATTGGGTGCAATTTTTCTTGAAGAAGATAACTAGGGCCTGTTGCCATTTTTTATCGTGGCTTGAAATTAACAATAGTTTCCTGCCTTATCTGGACCCGATCAACAGACACCCCCGCCCCACCATGGAATAATCTAGAAAATCTTGGTAATTAAAAGCTATTAGGCTAACATCTGCAGGACACAAATGCCTTTTTTTAAAAAACAAAAAAAATCCTTTTTATTTAAAAATAAAAGGAAGGACTTGTCAAACATTCTCTGAAGGCCACGAAGTTGTTCGAAAACATAATGACTGTAATAAAAACATGACATCACGTTAATTTTTGCATTTAAGAGTCAGGCAGGGATGCTGTCCCAACTTACTACACAATTTATTGGATGGGTACAAGGCAGGAGTTTTTGGTTTTTGAAGCATCTGAGTCTCTTTCCATCAGGACTGTTGACCGGGTTGTTCCAGAAACAATAGATTCAGAAAATAGACTAGATATGTGTGTGTGTGTGTGTGTGTGTGTGTGTGTGTGTGTGTGTGTATTTTTTAAGTGGGAGGGAGAGATACAGTTTTAAGTTTTCAGCTGGTTTACAGATGTATAAGCTTTGTAGTCTAATTCCTGGTTCCAGCAGTGGAACATTTTTTCCAATCTGTCTTCAGCAGATAAGTATTGGAGGAGAAACAGCGTATTTCAAGATGTGAAATTCCGTTTATCTTCTTGCTTTATTTAATATTAGCACTTAAGTTCCTTTAAGGAGTTTCCTTTAAAAAAATTGTCTTGGCTTGATGCACCCATGCAGATAGAATAACAATGAGATCAAATGTTGTGTTTCTGATATCTTATCTATATTTAGCTGGGCAATAACTTTTCACAAGATAAAATTATGAATTCGTTATTGACTCTCAGCCAGGGAAATGTATAACAGCATCTTAGCCCTATAGAATTTCGGCCACACTGGTCAGTGTTAAAAATACATCTGCTGCTTCTTTTAATACCAGCCTCAAAGTATCATCTATGTAAAATGTTAAATCACTGTCCTTGGAAATAGTTGAGTTGAGGAAGGAAATAAGTTCCAGGGGAAAAATAATGCCAGTAAAAAGTAATTATCCAACAGCAAAAGTTTGGAAACTGCTTGAAAGCAAAACTAAATTATCTGCCTATTATAAATATCAATGTATTCCTTTGATTATTACATTTACCACACTGTTATGGCATAAAGCATTATGTCTAATTAATCAGCATTGTTCAACCCTCTTCCACTAAAGCATGGATTGATTTAACTATCTGTAATGTTTACTTAAAGAAAAAGAAAAAAAGACTTTTCTCCACGCTAGTGTTTTTTCCCCTGACTGCGTTAGGAATTAAGAAACTACAAAGAAACTGTTTTCAAGGCTACAGATTTCAAGATCAAATTTGCATGCATGGCTGCTTTAGTTAAAAAAAAAAAAATCTGACCATGATTTTTCTCTCTTTTTGAAAAAAAAAAAATCAAAATTGCTTTTTGGAGGCTTTGCATTCGAGACAACGTAGAAATGATCAAACTCCACAAACAGCTGATAGAGAAAAGCAGCGAATTTGCAACGGTGGAAGAAAAATTGCTTCAGCTTCAGGAGGTACGTAAATCCTTGGAGTTTCTAATCTAGATCCAGGAATCTGATCCCCTACCCAGAAGCACGGCTGGGTCATCTCCGTAAATACCGGGAAATGTTTTAACTGCATTTGTCTTAACCTTCCTCACTTTAGCGGTACTGGGAAGGGTTCACGTTCTGTACTCTTACCGGCTACTTCTAGATCACATCCATGGCAAGAGGTTTTCCTGGGTGTTCAACTGATACCATGAATTGTTTCAATGTATTGATTTATTATATTTATACGGGTGGCGCGGTGGCTCAGTAGTTAAGACGCTGGGCTTATTGGCTGGAAAGCCAGCAGCCCAGGTTCGAGAACCAAACACTTTGAGATGGGTTGAGCTCCCATTCTCACCCCAGCTCCTGCCCACCTAACAGTTGGAAATGTGAGTAGATAAATAGGTACCACTTTGATGGGAATGTAAGAGTGCTCCTTGATGTTATACTGGCCACATAATCGAGGAAATGTCTTTGGACAGCGCCGGCTCAATGGCCTTGAAACTCAGATGAGAGTTGGCAACAACCAGTGGAGTAAAATCCGCAGGGACTCTTATTACCTTTTTAAAAAATTCTATTTATATGCCACCCATCTGACTGTCAATCGACTCAGAGCAGCTTACAGCATCATTAAAAACAGTCTAAAACAACGAGAACAGTAAAACTCATTTTAAAACATTCAGCCTTAAGGATCCAAGCATTAAAAAAAGAAAATAACAGCAAAAAACTAGATTAAGAAAGGACCAATATATATACAGAGTGGAGGTGGAAGTTTCTCTGAGTCTAAGTATCCAGCGTTGAGCAAAACTACGTGATTCTGAATGTAGCCCAAATATGACTTATCTAGCACTAACATATTTTCTTTCTTTCTTTTTCTTCCTTCCCCTCTTCACTCTCGTAGAACCAAAAAAATCTCAAAACGAGCCACGATGCCCTGATCGCCAAGGGGGAAGAACTGAATTTGCAACTGAAAGGAGAACGTTCAAAGTGCCTCCATCTAGAGAGGGAGTTACAGGCTGCCACATTTTCGAGACGACGATTGGAAGAGGTGAAATACCCCCCTACCCCCCAAAAAAAATTGTGTGTGGGGGGGTATTTAAAAGAGGCACAGATTTTTCCCAGCGTTCTCAAGCAGAGCAGGACCAAAAAAAAAAATGCTTAGTGGAAGGGACCAAGCCGTTAGAGTCGATCTTGATCATTTGAAAAATCTGGTTTCGTTTAGCTTATCGCTAGCAGGAATCTGCCAAATGTGTGTTGGCAGAAGTATGGTATCTACCCTCCAATATTCTCATAACTCGTTCGCACTGCATATTTTCCACGCTATGTCGATTGTTCCCACCCAACTATTATTGCACCGCAATAGGATTCACATGAATCGGAGTGATCTGAAGGGAGCAATCGTTCCCTGAACCTCACTGCAAAAATCCTGCCTCCAAGTAATATATTAATATTCATTCCAAGAGGTCAGCCATTTCAGGACAGTGTTCCTCCTTTCCCAGGATGACTACGAAAGCTTTACATAATGGGTCAAAAGTCTTGTTGGACTTCTACTCATAAAGGAAGTAGAATCCTTAAGAGACAGGTGAGTTCTAGTCCTGTTTTAGGCATGAAAGCCAGCTGGGTGACTTTGGGCCAGTAACTAGGAGGCTGTGAGTTCTAGTGTCATCTTAAGGAATGAAAGCTGGCTAGGGGACTTTGGCCTAATCACCAGGAGACTGTGAGTTCTAGTCCTGCTTTAGGCATAAAAACTGGCTGAGGGACTTTGAGCCAAATACCAGGAGATGGGGAATTCTAGTCCTGCCTTAGGCATAAAAGCCGGATGGGTGACTTTGGGCCAGTCACTAGGAGGTTGTGAGTTCTAGTCTTGCCCTAAGGAATGGCCAGATGACTTTGGGCCAATCATTAAGAGACAGTGAGTTCTAGTCCTGCCTTAGGCATGAAAGCTGCCTGGGTGACTTTGGGCCAATCATTCACTCTCATCTCAACTCATCTCACAGGATTATTGTTGTAGGGAAAATAGGAGGAGCAAGGAGTATTAGGTATATTTTGATGCCTGCCATTATGTATTAAAAAAATATTAAAGGCCAGGTAGTATAAATAAATAAAATCAAACCTGCCAGTGCGTTCATCTCACCCCAAAGAAATAAGGCACACATTCGTCAGTGAAACATATTTTTGACAGAGATACCATTGTAACCTGTCTTGTCCTCTGGCGATATCAGAGCAGCTAAGGTGATACAAAGGATCATCAGTCCCTCATTGGCAAGAGAAAGCAGGTGGCCCAGATACCTAGCCAGGAAACCTTTTGAACGTTAGTAATTGTTGCTTTCATCACCTTACACAATGGATTCCCTGCTAACATTCTTTTTCATTCCAGCTGCAAGACAGAATTAATGATTTGGAAAAAGAGAGGGACCTTTTAAAGGAAAACTATGATAAATTATATAACAGGTAAACTATAACAAATGGAGTAATTTCTTTTAAACTCTGATATATTTTTTAAAAAATGTTCTTGGTGAAAATAATCTGACTCAGAAATACGGATATGTAATCTTGAACTCAATGACCTGGATAGGCAGGAGCGGATGAAGTTGTTAACACCTTAGAACGGTGATTTCAAGAATCTTGTCCATCTTTGCTTTCTCATTAATATTATTTGTGGAGCATTGTAGAGTGACTAAGCTGTTCCTGCATTTGGAGAACTTCTTTTGGGTCCCGTTATGGTCCTTAGGAACCGCTGACCATGTTCTTCACTACATCAGTCTTTTAACTTTTACATGATTGAATCCTGATCTAGGGCCACTTGCCCAGCCAGCAGTCTCCTCTTTCTCTCTCTCTCTCTCTCTCCTCTCCTCTCCTCTCTCCTCTCTCTCTTTCTTTCTCTCCCCCTCTCTCTTTCTCTATCCTTTCTCTCTTTCTCTCCC
>NW_020769373.1:3600122-3630283 GCF_900518735.1 Pseudonaja textilis | reverse complement strand
TTTCTTTCTTGCCACTGGAAAGAAAGAAACTAAGTGGAAAGATACAGGACCATGCCAAAGCTTTGTAGTGGGATGGGGCAATCAGAAAAACTAACCAGAGGGAATAGTTCTGCTAAAATGACTGTTCAAAATAAAAGCATCCTTCAAACACGATCAGCAAGGTTGGGTTTGACAAGAATTGCAGGATTTTTGTTTTAAAAAAGAAAGAAATCAGGAGGTTGTGTTCACAAGACAGGTTAACTTTTGCTTAAGTCAACCCTAGTTTTGTAACCCATTCTGCTGAGTTGACCCAACACGTTGACTTCTATATGAAGCTCATGACTTGGTTGATACAAAATGCCAGGCTAAACGTATTAGGCTAGAAAGTTGTTAACTGTAACTTCTGAATCAGTTGTGTTGGGCGACCCTGTTAGCCCAGGAACAAAATAGTCATTGAACCGCAAATTACTTCTCGATATCATGCAATTGTCTTTCATACAAGAAGACAATAGGCTTGTCAAGAGGATGCGTGAAAGCAGTCTGAAAGCAATCCTGAAATGACTCTTAGATTCATGTTTGAATTCTGATGGAAAGGATGATCAGAATAACAGAGTTGGAAGGGACCTTAGAGGTCTTGTAGTCCAACCCCCTGCTCAGGCAAGAAGCTCTGTATTATTTCAGACAAAAGCTTGTCCGGTCACTTCTTAAAAAAAACCTCCAGTGATGCAACACCCACAACTTCTAGAGGCAGGTCGTTCCACTGATTATTTATTCTAACTTTCAAGAAATTTCTCCGTAGTTCTAGGTTGCTTCTCTCCTTGATTAGTTTCCACCCATTGCTCCTTGTCCTGCCCTCAGGTGCTTTTGAGAATAGCTTGACTCCCTCTCCTTTGGGGCAACCCCTGAGATATTAGAAGACTGCTATCCTGTCACCCCTAGCCTTTCTTTTCACTAGACGACTTCTTGTCCATCATCAGATCCTGTTGGCGATCCTATTTTTATCAACAGCCTCATGAAAAAGGGCTGTTGAGTTTTGTCCAAACCGGTCCCTTAGATTTTGAAGCCACGATGTTCTTCTTTGCCTTCTTTGCCTTCCTGGAGGATTAAGTGAAGCAGGGCGTATTTCATTAGACTGGACCTACCCAATTCCTGCAACCGTTCTTCGTCTCTTCGAGCCTCCAGTCCCCTAATCTTCTTTACTGCTCTTCTCTGCACTCTTTCTCAATATCTTTTTTATATCGCGACGGTCCAAACTGGATGCCGTATTCAAAGAGATCCTTGCAGTCTTAGAAAGAACTGGCTTTTCTGAAGTGTTCTTCTTCTGGGGGACCAGAAGCAATCAATCCTTCACCCCCCCATCTCTCTCCCTCCTAGAATCTCTGCCCTGTTGTACAGATAACGTTGCCCTTCCATGCTCTGATGAGGAACCATCATTTCAGGCAGCCGGTGGAAGGGGAGGGGGTGTTGGATGCCTCCCCCTTTTTTATTTTGCCTCCAGCTCTTACCCCGCAACATCTCAATTTCCTGAAAAATGCAGACTCCGGTAACGAGCCAAGCAGAGTGTCGTTTTGGCTTTTCGGGTGCCAGGAATGCCTTGGGCTGGCACCGTGGCTGCACTTGATATTTCTATAAAAGTTGCTTCGAGGTAATAGTCTGTGTAAATTCTGTCAGCAGCGCTTAATATCACATAAATAAAAAATTAGGGAGCTAAACCTACGGAACATGAAATGAGATAGGGCGCTGAATTCATTTTCTGGTGCCGAACAGAAAATTGAAGCAATTACAGTCAATTTGCAGAGGCTTAATGAGGAAACACCTGATTGTGAAGCAAGACAGGGCAGCAGCAGAAGCCTCCAGTTGCAGATGGGGTATGTGTGTGTGTGTGTGTGTTCCTAGCATTATTCCCACACTATGGCAGGGTGCAGTCCAGTCGTGTGTGTGTGTGTGTGTGTGTGTGATGTATATATGTGTCTGTCTGTCTGTCTGTCTATCTCTCCATCCATCGCCTGTCCTTCCTTCCTTCCTTCCTTCCTTCCTTCCTTCCTTCCTTCCTTCCATCCATCCATCCATCTTATCTGTCTCCCACACTATGGCAGGGTCCGGTCCAGTCAGGGTGTGTGTGTGTGTGTGATGTGTATATGTGTCTGTCTGTCTGTCTGTCTATCTCTCCATCCATCCATCCATCCATCCATCCATCTTATCTATCTCTGTCCTTCTATCCATATCCATCCATCCATCTATCATCTATCTATTATCTATCATTTATCTATCTGTCATCTATCATCTATCTGTCATCTATCTATCATCTATCTACAATCTATCTATTTATATTTATCTATCATCTATCTATCTATCTATCTATCTATCTATCTATCTATCTATCTATCTATCTATCTATCTATCTATCTATGGTATCTGTCTGTCTGTCTATCTGTCATAGGGTGGGGATAATGCTCCAAATCTAGGCCAACTCCATTGCTCATCCCACAAAACTTTCTGTGTGTGGCCCATCGTTGCAGTCAGCAAAAGGGGCCTCAACCCACAGCCGTCCATCTTGCATTCCCTTCATTCGCAAGACAAACATCCCTTGACATGCTAAGGGGCCCTGGGTGCTCTGTGAGCTTGCAGATGTTACCTAGTTTGGGTAATGAACCGTCTGCAGGAAAACAGCCAGGTTCAGAGAGCACGAAGGTCCCCTCGTTTCCACCCTGAGTGACAAATAGTCTCCCTTATTGGCTTGTCGTCATCATGGTCCTTTCTCTTTCCTGGCTTCCAGCTTTCATCTTTTTTGTGTGTGTTGGAGACCATTTCAAGGAGGTCCGCCACAGGCCACGTGGCGTGCATAAGAGAGCAAAGAGTGGCTTACCTGTGCGCGTGTCTTGTGTTGTCATTTTTTTACACACACACACACTCACACGCACACACTTTTGTCATGTTCAATTTCTCAGTGCCTTCGGGGTGACCCACGACCAGCAGTGGAAGCTGAAGGAGCAGCAGTTGAAACGGCAGATCGGTCAGCTCGAGGCGGCATTAAAAGCAGATTTAGCTGAAAAAAACAATATCCTGGACAGAATCAAAATGGAACGAGGTATCTACCATTTGCATGCGCCAATCGTGGCGATTTCCTTTTGAGTTTTAAGTCATGGAGAACATCCAAGGAACATAACAAAGGTGCAGTGTGCCAGGCCAAGTCCGGTCTGCTGTCCAATTTGTTTTTTCCCTGACTAGGTCAGGGAGAAAGAGGGGCGATTCTTCCTGTCTCCTCGCTGCTAAATCGTTTTAATGAGTAACAGGAATCCAAATTGTGGATCTTTTGGTTCAGAGTCCTTGGTCTCTCACTCAGTTCTCACCAGTCGGCCTCGGGTAGCCTGAATAGACCAATGCCAGAAGGTTCTTATGTCTATATATATATAAAAGCAAAATACCATTCATGCATCATGACGAAATCTTCAGAACCGTAAAGCCTACAAACTTGAAATTTGGCACATATGTTCCTCTTGGCATCTAGGTGCTCACTAAGAAAGGATTTTTCAAAATGACCATCAGAGCATTAATATTCCGTATATTATTATTAACACACTCTGATGCTAAGGAATTCTATTCCCCCTCCCCACCAGAAAAGAAATCTGTTCCAAATGCAAAACACAAGCAGAGGAGAGAAGTTTCAGTTTTAGTTTCACAGCACCAAGCAGCTTTAGTACAGAACAGTTGAGCTAAGCCACGCCCAGGCTCCTTGCTGTCTCCTACTTGCTCACACGGCAAATACTGTTTCACTTTCCAAACAGCCCTCAATTTTCTCACACACTGACAGGACGCTAGCCAGATGAATACCGATGGATGCTGGTAGACAGAGGCAGAGTTTTTTCCCCCCTTATTTTCCTCCCCACAAACAGCCCAGCCATATAGTTTCGTCGCGAAGCACGGGGATCGAGCTAGTAGAATATAAATGCAACGAAACCATCATAGGCCATCTTGTTGGACTTTTAAATGCCGATCTCCCTTTTCTGTTCGAGTGGAAGGCAGGTGATAATATTGAAATGAGAAAAGGCACAATTATCCCTAATCCCAGACAAAAATCAAAGTTCATACCCCTCAGGATTATTTATACACATACATATACATATACATACATAAATACATACATACATACACACACACACATATACATATATATATCTCAGTGGCTTTGATGACTCTCTCTTTGCAAATGCTCCTCCCCCCCATCCTCTCCTAAAAGGGGAACCCAAGTTTTAGTTCTAATTGTTGATGTTTCTTGTAAATCACTGCAAAGGAAGCAAGTTGGCTCTGGAGTTGATTGTCTTCTTCAGGGAACAGAGCCAGCTTGTCCTCTCTTGTCTCGATTTCATTTAGTGTTTGTCGGAGAGCCCTTCTGAAACTTCCCAAATTAATTTGGACAGTAAGAACTTTTTTGGGGATCCCTTTGCCTGCTTCCCAACTCAACTCAACCTTCTCTCTTCTCTCCCTTTACTTTTGCAAATGCATTTCAGGTTTTATTATCCTTTCGGTCGGAATATTTCAGCGCTGTTTTTTTTTTTTTTTAAGGCTGAAAAAATTAATTGCAGGCTCGAGAGCCCTTTTGTCTTCCAGTTCTTTGCTTCATGGAATGCAGGGGTTAGCAGCCTCCCTGTATTGATTACAGATGATAATATTAGTGCAAACAGCTTTTGACGGCTGTTGGTTTGATCGGTAGATTATCTTAATCTTTGTTTTCTTCAGAGCCTGTCCTTTGACAAGCCTAAAACCCCACGCTCAGGGGTTTAATTTTTGGGGGGGAATCTTATTTTAAATTAAACTGCAATCCCACCCGCCCCCAGAAGTTACATTCCTCCCTTGGAAGCATTTTATAGGTGAAAAAAGGTAGTTTCCGGTGTAGACCGCAATGGAGCCTTTCTGTTGCTAAGTGAAGCATTTCTTAAGTGAGTTTTGCCCAGCAGTGGGATTCAAAAAAATTTTTACTACTGATGTCAACTCATAAAACATTCCTATGACTGTTTTAGTAGTTGCCATAAAAAGGGGAGAGGGAGGAAGGAAATCTGGAAGAGCCGTACAGAAGTTTGAAAGCAAAAGCACATTCCAACTCTTATCTTTAAAAGGTTGTAACTAAACTACCGGAGCTTTTTCCCACCAATATATTTAATTGGAGAACGTGAATGATGACAACCAGCCCGTGAATGGGCTCAATTGGAGAATCTGGTTTATGAGACACCCAGGGGGGGGGGAGGGGGAAACAGGGTCACAGGGGACTGTAAATTACGTATGCCAGAGTTGGCTTCATAGAGGGCAGTGTCAGTATGTCGCCTCTAATAAATCCTTTGAAGTTTTTTGAAGTTTGGCTCGAGAATCATGATTTAATTAGGGCGATTGCTGGAGTCCTGACAACCGGTTCTGTGGGCGTGGCTTGGTCATAGCGTGGCTTGGTGGGTGTGGCAGGGGAAGGTTACTGGAAAATCCTCCTTCCCTCTCTACCCCACTAACCTGCTTTCCAGCTCCATTCTCCTGTGCAGGGCAACCAAAGAAGATCCAGCCGATCAGCTGGGACTCAATGGGAGGCAGAGAATAAATGGGGTTGGCAGGGCCAGTCAGAGGTGGGATTTGCCGGTTCTCCCAACTACTCAACATTTCCGCTACCAGTTCTCCAGAACTGGTCAGAACCTGCTGAATCCCACCTCTGGTTTTGCCCCATTTTACGATGTTTTCTGGCCATGGTTGCTAAGTGAATCACCACAGTTCTTAAAGTTAGCAGCATGCTTGTTAAGCGAATCCAGCTTCCCGATTGACCCGGCTCGTCAGAAGGTCACAAGAGGGGAATCACATGACCCCTCCCCAGGGACTCTGCAACTGTCATAAATACGAGTCGGTTGCCGAGCGTCTGAATTTTGATCCCGGGGTAGGCTGCAACGGCCGTAAGCGCAAAAAAACAATCATAAATTGCTTTTTTCCCCGTGCCGTTGGAACTTGGAACAGTCACTAAACGAATCATCACAAGTCAAGGAAGTTTTCTTAAGCTCGTTCCTTCAAACGGCCTGTTTTCTTCAGTTCCTGAATGGTCAAAACATCGGTGCTAAGCCTTGGATCTGAATAAGAGCCTGGGCCCTCCTGAAGCCCTTAGGTGGAGAGTCAACAGCCCCCAGGTCTGGAGGTGGCTGATGAGGAAGAAGAGGAACAGCTGGGTCCAGTGCCTGACGCATGGATGCTCAAAAGGCAGAGGAGAGGAGAGCAGTGGAAATCTATGGGCCGGTCCTTGGGACAGAAGAGCCACTGCCGCTGGTGAGGCCCCACCCTAGCTCTAAAAGGCAGAGGGTGGCGATAAATAGATGTGGCCGATAACTATTCATCTCCCTGCTCGACAGACTTGTTAGCCTGCGTTCAGAGAGAAAATTTTTTGCCGGGGCTGCTGGTGCTCCTAAGAAAGGAATCTTTGAGTTCCCTTCAGAGGGTCTGTCATGTTCGAGGAGCGAATTATTCCAAAGATGGGCCCATCCTCACCTAAGTAACGGCATAGTCCACTCTGTCATCTCAGATGGCATAGAAGCCCGTAGAACTGGTTGAATCCTCGCTGTTAGCAGCATGGGATGCGATACCTATAACTTAACTTAAACGCCTGGCAAGTTAAGCAGACCGAATGACCACTGTTGGGGTTCTGAGATTCTGCCAGGTGTAAAAAAAAAGACACACACACACCCCTTTTTTTTTTAGACCAAATTGAAAAGCTGTCCCAGGAGAACCAGGAGCTGCGAATGCTCTGTCTCGAACAGAAGCAACAGCTGCAAGAGCTGAAGTCCCGCATGCATTGTTTCACCAAGGTGAGTATTTTCCCCTTCTTGTTTGGAGAATGATTTAGAGAATTAAGAGGTTTTTTTTATTATTATTAATTTATAATGCATGACATACAAAGAGAATACAAAAGGAAATATTAGGGAAGTTAGGAAAGGAAAAAGGGAAGTGGATAGTGGGGGAAAGCAAGGGAAAAAGGAAAAAAACAACAGCACAGGCATTGATTTCCAACTCCTTTGGTGCCGTAGAAGGCATTAACATCTACTTTCAACTTTTTTACTTTTTCACAATAATAGAAACTAGCCATTTCTTTTTCTTCTTCTTAAAATTGTTTTTATTGCAAGTTTCAAAAATGCAAATCTCATTTATACTCATAACATTTTGGCATCGACAAATACATATATCCTGTATATCTTATTATATACATATCTACGTGAATAATCTCTTAAGAGCTCATGCCTTAATCTCATGCTCATCCATTCTTCCTAATCTTTATATCTAGTTTCTAGCCACTCATGAAACTAGCCATTTCTATAACAACAAATCTTATCTAATCGGTAAAACCCAAAATCAAAGGTTTTTTGTTTTTTTGCCACCTCAAGCACAAAGTCCAGAAGTGGTTTCCAAGTAGAAATAAAGGTATTTGTTGTCAGAGTTCCAACTAACAAACTCCAAACCAATAAACTTTGAGACAGGCATTTTCTCAAAGGTCCATTTTATTAGGGTTGTCATATTGGCACATCTGGGAAAACCCAAATTTGAGGGTTCAGGGTTTTCCCTTCCCAATAGAAATTCAAAGATCCATCCCCTGCACCCATCAATCCATCACATGGACCAATCAAATCATCGCCCCCAACTTGAGACCTTCCTCCAGACCCTCCTCTCCAGGTGAAGGGTAACTTGTCCTTAACTTTTCTAAGAAAGAATGTTGTTGAGTCTAATTGCCCAACTCTCTATGACCCCCCCCCCGATTCCCAGGCACTAAATGTGGCAGCCTCGAAGCTTCTAAGTGAAATATGGCTTCCAAGGCTGACATTTGTGTTTTTTTTTTCCTTTAATCAAAAGTATGAGTCTTTAAAAAGGGGTGGAGGGTGGGGAGGGGGGGAAGCTTTCTATATTTTATGCAAATGCTTCTTTCTTAAAAGCCCCAAACCGAGTAACGGAGGATACGACAGTCTTCATTTATTCATGCTGTCCAGCTGAATGTCATGTTTTGTCTGAATGCAAGAGAGAGTCTTCCCTCCATTATTCATTTCTTGAAGAGAACCTTTTTGTTACTTATTTCTCTTGTTTCAGGAGAAGGATGTCGATGTGGCCGACCTCAGTGAGGCTCTCGCGCTCCTCAAGGTAACAAGCCCAACTGGTCACAGCCCTCTCCTCACGCTTTTTCTCTTCCCACCCAATGGGATCTTGCAAACATCTGGTTTTTGAGATGAGTTCTTCTCATGCCTTGTTTGTGAGCTCATGTTTCTTTGCTGGAATGGGTCCACTGTGTTGTCTCTTTCTTCCAAAAAGACAGAAAGGTAGCAGGATAGGATCGGATAGGATATAGGAATAGAAATAGAAATAGAAATAGAAATAAAAATAGAAATAGAAATAGAATAGAATAGAATAGAATAGAATAGAATAGAATAGAATAGAATAGAATAGAATAGAATAGTTGGCAGGGACCTTGGAGGTCTTCTAGTCCAGCCCCCTGCTCAAGCAAGAGAACCTATACCACCTCAGACAAGTAGCTGTCTAGTCTCTTCTTAAAAACCTCCAGTGATGGAGTGCCCATGATTTCTGGAGGCAAACCATTCCACTAGATAATTGTCCTCAACATTAGGAAGTTTCTCCTTAATTCCAGGTTGCTTCTCTTTGATTAGTTTAATTTATTTTTATTTTTTATTTGGTTCGTCAATTGCTTACAAGATAATAGGTATAAGTAAAAACATAGTTATGAATACATGGATACACATCAGAAAAACAAAAGAAACAATAGGACAGGGACGGTAGGCACATTGGTGTGCTTATGCACACCCCCTACAGACCTCTTAGGAAAGGGTTGAGGTCAATAGTAGAAAATCTAAGGTTAAAGTTGGGGAAGAAACATTTTCTTCCATTGTTTCTTGTTTGATATTAAAATATTAATATATATTTAAGTTGGTGCATCCAAGATGATTCAGGCCTGTGGCTTTCATAAATATACATTAATATTAATATCAAACAACACAATGAGGAATTTTCAACTGCAGCTTCAATTCCAGGAAGAGAAAGTTCACTTACACCGATTTTGGTTTGTGTTAGTTCACTTTTTCCTGAAAAAAAAATCATCTAAGAAAGCTTCATGCACTTACCTTAAATGTAGCATTCTACAAGCATAGTGTCTTTTTCTCATTACTTCACAGACCTGTGTTTAACATCAGGTGCAACAACAAAGTCATTTGCAACACCTTGGAAGGGGTAATAAATCTGGCATAGCCTCACCCCTCCTGGCATCTTCCAGATGTGTACAATCTCGATTTCCATAATTTGCAGCCAGCCCCACCTGTGAGAATTATGGGAATTTTAGGCCAGCACATCTGGAGAAAGTCCCAGATTCAGGGAGTGGGCAGAGTCTGTCCAATCTCTAGTGCACCACAGATTATGCATTGATCTTCTTCCTGACGTAGGTAAACACCACGTACGCAGAATATTTTGCGTGCATCTGAGTTAATGCACGCGCAGATATACCAACTTGACAGCATGGAGTTTATAAACTGGCAGAACTATGAATTCCCGTGACGGGGAGATTTGCAATTCAGTTTGCAATGCTAACTAGAGGTAAATTCTGTTACCTTAGATATGCAGAAATTTGCAGCCTCAGTTTTTATCTGCAGATACCATACCAGCTCTCATTGAAATGACTCTTGGATTCCTTTGAACTCGTTCAAACTTATTTCTGAATAAAGATATGTATAGGATTTGGCTCAAAGCAGATTGCTAATTAGTTCTGAGTTCCACTTTTTTTTCTTTTTACCCCCTCAGAGCACCGAGAAAGACAGAAGCTTGGTCTTTCAACCCAGATTTATTTTAATGCTGAAAAGAGAGCGGTCCATTTATTACAATTAAAATGAAGGGGTGGGATTTTCTTTTTTTTTGTAAACTAATTATGAAGCTGTCAACTTTCACGACCTAGGTTCATAGACAGCAAGCAAGTGAACACCTCAGGTTTTTGGAGAAAGTAGACGGTGACAGCCAAAAGGATTTAGAGCGTTCCCTCCGTGATCTTCAGGCAGTTCATGCGGAAACCGTTCAAGAACTTGAAAAGACTCGCAATATGTTAATTGTGCAGCATAAAATTAACAAAGACTATCAGGTACTTAATTCTCTCACTGCCGTTGAACGTGAAGTATCTCTGTCATTGGGCTTGCCTCACTTGTGTGGTTTTTTTTTTTTAATCTCACAATGAAGATTAATGAATCCAATATTTTATGTGGTAACTAACCAAATCTTAATGAGTTGAACTCTGCTAGACTTCACTCTCGAAATAAACTTTTCATTTAAGAGTCTAATTCCAGCATGCGTCACTCCACCTCCCTGGTTTTTTTTTTTTTTTAGCAAGTAGTTCCTGTGCAAAAAATAAATCAATACTGTGATTTTTCTGACCCTGACCGGCCTAATTAAAATTAAATGTTTGGGTGTATTGAAGCCCAGCAAATAAAGGATCTTAAAAGTCAGGTTTGGTGTTGGGGATAAATGGCTTAATCCTGAGATTCGATAGTACAGACAAACATAAAGTCATTTTTTTTTCCTAAACTAGCCCCCATTTGAAATATATTCAGACATCAGTCATAACATTCTTATCCTGATGTTTCCTCAAAAGAAAGGGTGAATTTTCCCTAATCCTGTCACCAACCCAAAGAAGTAAAACCTGCTCACGGCTTCCCAACTTCTCAGAGCTTCCTCGGTTTTCTTGAAGAAGTTTCCTTACCCAGCTAGGTAACATCATCAGTGCTAAGGTGACCTGCATATTTACAGGACCGAATCTTGTCCAAGTCTATCAAATGTTGCATGACATATTTCCCAGTTCAGTGAATAAGGTTTCCTGCCCTTCTCATCTCCATCCTCCTGAATAATTACAAGATAATTTGGGATATAACAGAGAGACAGTTTTCTCCCAATATCATTCCACTGAGCTTGGGTTTTGTTTTATTTTCTTATTACTGAGTGGTATAACTTAAAGTTCAAGAAACGTCACCTCCTCCTCAAAACGAAAGCCTGTGACATTTGGCTTTTCTCTGCGGCATCTTATGATATTTTGCTGATTTCACAATCTTTATTTTGATTCATCAAGGAGACACATACAAAAGAATGCTCTTCCCAGTGCAGAATCTGGGATTCTTTGCTGCGCAATCAGGCACTTTTTTAAAATTCCAGAATATAATTCAATACCTCAAAGAGGCTTGGGAAGATCAAAAATTTGGCCTAATTGTCCCTCAGCCGGTAACTTTATCGGTATGGCACCTAGAGTCCTTCTGTGAGGGAAATGGGCGGTTTCTAAATTTGATCATTAGATAAATAAATCCCAGCAAGTTGGGGAAAAAAACCCCGATGGTATCGTATTAGAGAAAAGGACATTTGTGGGCAAAACTGCTTGGCACAAAACGTGGATTGGAGGCCTCACTTTCCATTCTTCCTTGCATCATCAGGCCGAAGTTGAATCCGTGACACAAAAAATGGAAGCTTCGCAGCAGGATTACGAGTTAAAGCTGGAGCACTACGTCCACCTTCTCGATGTTAGAGCTGCCCGTATTCGAAAATTGGAAGGTACAACGGCCAGAATTCTGAATTTATTGTAGAAAATCACTGTGGGGCGGGGGAATAGATATGGAGATGAGGAGATCGGCTCTCAGGTTCACCCTTCACCACAAATTAGAATGGAATGGAATAGGAATAGAATAGGAATAGAATATTGCAATGAAGTATAGGATAGGAATAGGAATAAAATATTGGAATAAAGAATAGAATAGAATAGAATAGAATAGAATAGAATAGAATAGAATAGAATAGAATAGAATAGAATAGAATAGAATAGAACAGGAATAGAATAGAGTAGAGTAGAGTAGAATAGAATAGAATAGAATAGAATAGAATAGAATAGAATAGAATAGAATAGAATAGAATAGAATATTGGAATGAAGGATAGGATAGGAAAACGAATAGGAATAGGAATAGTATATTGGAATAAAGAATGGAATGGAATGGAATAGGAATAGAATATTGGAATGAAGACTAGACTAGACTAGACTTAGGATAGGATAGAATAGAATAGAATAGAATAGAATAGAATAGAATAGAATAGAATAGAATTCTTTATTGGCCAAGTGTGATTGGACACACAAGGAATTTGTCCTGGTGCAAATGCTCTCAGTGTACATAAAAGAAAAGAGACATTCGTCAAGAGTCAAGAATCATCAGGCACAACACTTAATAATAGTCATAGGGTACAATAAGCAATCAAATCATACTCTGTGTGTTATGGATATAAGTTTAGAATTGTCAATTTCTGAGGAAGTAGCAAAGAAAAACGTAACCCCAGGGATGGACGGCTGGGGGTTTGCAGGGGTTTGGGAGCTAAGATTCTCTGCAGTTCAGAGAACTCCCAAATCCCACTCCTGGCTGGTCCCGCCCCACCCACCCCTCCCCTCCCAGGAGTCCCCACGTGGCCCGTTTTGGATGCAGGTAGGTGCAGGGCGCGCACAGAGGCTCAGGGAGAGCAAAAAAAACGGGCCTCCTGGAAGTTCGGGAAGGCCAGAAATGGGCCCGTTTCTGACTTCCAGAGACCCTCCGGAGCCCAGGGAGGCCATTTTCTCCCTCCAGGAGGCTCAAGGAAAGCCTCTGGAGGCCGGGGAGGGCAAAAACAACCCCCCCCCGCCGCCATGGTGCAGGAGACCAACTAGGCCACACCCACCATTGCCACACCCACCCAGGAACTGGGCAGAGAGCCCTTTGCTAACATTTTTGATAACCCCCTTCCTCAATTCCTGTTTGCCTCCTATTCTTTGCCTGAAACAGCCCAGTTGAAGGATATCGCTTACGGGACCAAACAGTACAAATTTCGACCCGACATGATAGCCGATGAAGCCATGGATGATTTTGATGAAACGGCTCACTTGGAAAGAGGCGAGAACCTCTTCGAGATCCACATCGGCCGGGTTGTGTTTTCCCCAGAAGCCGCCAGGTCTTTTGGGGACCAAGAGCCCTCCACCTTCTGTACTTACGCCTTCTACGATTTCGAACTACAGACCACGCCAGTCGTCCAAGGGCTCAGCCCAGCCTACAATTTCACTTCCCAGTACCTTGTGCGGGTGGATGACGGCTTCTTGCAGTATCTGCAGAAAAGCGCCACGGCCCTCGAAATCCATCTCGCTCACGGCATAGACTTCGAAACGGTGGCCGCCTGCCAGCTAAGGTTCCATGAAGTTCTGGAAAAAAACGGCAGGGTCTGTGGTTCCACCATCTTGATTGGTAGGGGTCGCGCATTGGCGTTGAAGTTGCATTTTGGATTGCTTTGGTAACTTGTTTAAAAACAAATATTATATATTTGGCAACCCAGCATCTATGGCGGTGGTGGCGGACCTATGGCACGGAGCCGCAAGTGGCACAAAGAGCCTTCTCTGTGGGCACATGCAACATTGCCCCAGCTCGGCTCCACCACGCATGTGTGCGTGCCTCCAACTGGCCTTCGGATCTCTGCCACGCATGCACGGGACGTGGGGGCACATATATGGGGGGGCATGGAGCATGGGGGAGGCATGCACTCATGCACAGGATGCACCTTGCAGGATACACTTTGGGCACTCAAGGGTTTTCTGTCCAACACAGTTAGGAGACATTAAGTTGAGGGCAGGCTAAATCCATCTGGTGATTTTTGGCAAATGAGTGATTTCTTAAATTAGAAGAGGAAGGCACAATATTGCAGTCTTGTGCACTTCTACTCATGATTAAGTTATGCGGATTTCTGCGAAGCTAATCCATGAATTAGTGTCACTTAACTGATCATGCATTTATAAATGCGTGTTTACCAGCTTGTGTTCACATGAATTAAAAAAAAAAACAGCCCTTCTTTTGATATAGAGAAAATAGGTGTTATTGTTGACATGTATTAGGTAGCTAAATCGATTCCATGCTGTTATCGTTAAAATCGGTTGAGGAAGGTTAGCACTCCAAGAAGTTGGAGTAAAAGGGTAATAGTTATTCGTTAATTATGAATGGCTCCATATTTCTATTGGATTATTTCGTGTACAAGCCAGGTCTTGTTTCAATAACGCCATGTCAATATGAAATTACATTGTATTGTGCATAATTATGGTCTCCTTAAGGCCCAGAATCCTTTTAGATTGAAATAACGTCGTTACAAAGCATTAAAATACCTGCTAACAGAAAGCATGAATTTAAATTCATCAATATTTATTTATTCACCCAATTAAATGGCTAGAAGACTAATGATAAAGTCAAACGTCGGTCATGTTTATGGGCCTGACTGCTTTTGTGTAATGTGTAACAACCACTGAGAAGTAATTTACATTTATTAACATAAGATTGTCCATAGTGTAGGCCAGGGGTCCCCAAATTGGCAACTTTTAAGATTTGTGGATTTGAATAGCAATAGCACTTAGACTTATATACTGCTTTATAGTGCTTATAGCCCTCTCTAAGTGGTTTGCAGAGTCAGCCTCTTGCCCCCAACAATCTGGGTCCTCATTTTAGCCACCTTGGAAGGATGGAAGGCTGAGTCAACCTTGAGCCTGGTGGGATTCGATCTGCCAAATTGCAATGGGAGTAGCTTGCAGTACTGCACTCTAACCATTGCGCCACCGAGGCTCTCTATGCTAATGCCCATGGTAACTAGGGAATTCTGGGAATTGAAGTTCACAAGTCTTAAAGTGGCCAAATTTGGAGACCCCTGCCCTGGCCTAGATAGCAGAGCAGCCTATCTTAACTCTGGCATGCAATTACTCCCATTATGACCATGCGTTGTGGTGGCGCAGTGGTTAGAATGCAGTACCGCAGGCTACTTCTGCTGACTGCCGGCTGCCAGCAGTTTGGCAGTTCGAGTCTCACCGGGCTCAAGGTTGACTCAGCCTTCCATCCTTCTGAGGTGGGCAGAATAAGGAGCCAGATTGTTGGGGGCAGGAAGCTGACTCTGTAAATTGCTTAGAGAGGGCTGTAAAAGCACTGTGAAGTGGTAAATAAGTCTAAGTGCTATTGCTATGAGGCTCACGAAAACTAAATACCACCCCGTGTTTAGCAACTGATCATCTTGTCCTTAGAGAGAAAGGCTTGTTAAACCTCAATAAATCTGGATTCCGTGTTGTCGTCGCAATGATTGCAACTAACTTTGATGATCTTTGAGGCTGGCCTTTTTGACCTTGCAAACGTGCGTGAACTTTGACTTGTAGGCGTCGGCAGAGAAATCCAGAATTACGGCACCGTGGAATATTGGGTCAGGTTAAGAGTTCCCATGGACCAAGCAATGAGGCTGTACAAGGAGCGGGCCAAAGCCCTTGGCTATATCGCCGCAAATCTAAAAGATCAGGCAAGTGTCAACAGTTTTTTTTTTTTTTAAATGTATTATTGTGGTTGTCTCAGATACACTTGTCTTCCTGTACCTGCTGATGCCGGAATCAACAAAGCATGTTGCTTTGTTTAGTTTTCACAGTTTCTAGAGCAGTGGTGGCTAACTTTTGGGGGTTCCTGTGCCAAAAATTGCGTGCAATGCACGCAGGCCCTCCCCCCACGCCCCCAGCACCCCTAGACCTCCTCTGGGCGAGGGCTCCCATGCCAGCAGTAATAGCTCTGCATGCCGGCACGCATGCCCTAGGTTCGCCATCACGGTTCTAGAGTCATTCCCTGTTTTTTCAGGTCCTGTTCAACCATGGTGGCAATCCCTATGTGTGGGTCCTCCTTCCAGCTACACAAGGAATCCCTGTAGATATTCTTACTGGTGGTTTTATCCACATTCACATTCTTCTGAATCATAGCAGGATTTTTTTGGATTAAATACGAAGAAACATAAATTGTAATTTTTCAAGCAGGGTATATAAACCCACCTGGAAGTGATCTAGAAAAAAAACGGTGAAAAAAACTAAAAAACTCATTTAATAACTGTCTTGCTTAACAGTATAAATATGGAGGCTCAGTGGTAGGTTCCTGGTCGAGAATTACTTGGGTATAATTTCCTGGCCCTCTTTTGTCCACGAAGCAAATTAGTGACAGGGTTTGGTTGAAAGGACATGATTAAGTTGGGATCACCCTACAAACTTTACAGATGTCTACGAATTTTTAAGATATATGCCCTACTTATATCTTTTCTTTTATGTACACTGGGAGCATTTGCACCAAGACAAATTCCTTGTGTGTCCAATCACACTTGGCCAATAAAGAATTCTATATGTTCTATGTAGGTTCTACCCTTTTGCCCTGGGGTGGTTTTGATGATTATTACAAGCTATGTCAGAGATTGTATGCCATCTACATCTACTGGTAGATGTTCACCTTTGCAATTTAAAAATAAAAGTAAAAAAAACAAACATTGATTCAAACAATACCGTCAAAAGACGAACAGAGGTAGATGCAAGCATTTTGTATTGACTCATCAGTACCTACATTAGAAGAACACGGTTAAAATCAATCTCAAACTAATCGACTTAATTAATTAATGCTCTTGCTAGATCTTATATCTGAGACTGATTTTAACTGTGTTATTTTAACGTAGGTACTGATGAGTCAATACAAAATGCTCCCATCTACCTCTGTTCATCTTTTGATGGTATGGTTTGAACATTGATTTGTCTTATGATTTCTTTTTCTTCCTTCCCTTCCTCCTTGTTAAAACAGCCAGCGCCCAATCCTCTCCAAGGCAGCCCTGCAATTGATGGGAACTTAAATGAGCTCCACATTACCGTGAAAAGTTGTCACGATTTGCCAGGCCGAAGGATCTCCAATCTCCAGCCGAGTCCTTACGTGGTCTACAGGTTCTTCGACTTTGCTGACCACGATACTGCCATCGTTCCCAGCAGCAACCACCCTCGGTTTGATGATCACGTGGGCTTCCCGGTGCCAATGAATGCGGATCTCGACCGTTATCTGAAATCCGAATTCTTGAATATCTACGTCTTTGATGACGAGGAAACAGAAGATGGGGTTTACGTCGGCAAAGCAAGCGTTCCTTTAATTTCATTGGCCCATGGCAAATCCGTCTCAGGTAAAAGATCCCAATTCTTTGCTCAACCAGATCCTGAGTAGTGCGGGTTGGTTCTTAAGCTTGCCCTAATAAAGGAGAATAGTTGTAGCTCAGGACTGAAATGAGGGGTCCGTGGTGCTCTCTGAGCTTGGTTGTTTTCTTGCAGATGTTTCCTTACCCAACTAGGTAACATCATCAATGTTAGAAGGGAAATGGGGTTTGCAGAAAGGAGGAGGAGGAGGAGGAGGAGGAGGAGGAGGACTGTAGGGTCCTTGGTGCCTTGGTTTTCTCACAGACATTTCATTACCCAACTAGGTAATATCATCAATGCTAGAGGGGTTTGCAGAGAGGAGGAGGATTGTAGGGTCCATGGTGCTCTCTGAACTTGGTTGTTTTCTCACAAATGTTTCATTACCCAAACTAGATAACATCATCAATGCTAGAAGGGAATTGGGGTTTGCAGAGAGGAGGAGGAGGAGGAGGAGGAGGAGGAGGAGGAGGAGGACTGTAGGGTCCTTGGTGCTCTCTGAGCTTGGTTGTTTTCTCGCAGATGTTTCATTACCCAAACTAGATAACATCATCCATGCTAGTCTCATGATGTTACCTAGCTGGGTAATGAAATGTCTGCAAGAAAACAACCACAGTCAGAGAGCACCAAGAACCTTTCATAAGCTTGTTCTGTTTTCAAGTGGTTTATGTTTTATGGCACAAAAAGACTTTCCAAGATGAGAGATTAGTCAGAAATACTTTTCAAAATTAATCCGGGTAATATTTTGATGGAACTGGTCATTCACCACGCTACTTCATCTCCTAGCATGGGCCACAGGTGTTACGTGAACGTATAGATTGGGTTGGGACGTAACACCATGCCAGGATTTTTTCAAAACTAAAACTGGTAAATACCCCACGACAATAATCCATAAACTTATCGTATTAACAACTGCTAAGTCGATATTTAACAAAACTAGCCCCATGATTTCTTTCTAGGTGAACCTGGAAAGTCATCTCAGAAATGTAGTGTTGCGTTCTGCAGCAAAGGCTCATTTCGATTGATTCGAAGCACAAATCATGGAACTTGTTTTGTCAGCTTCTGGAACCTAAATATTAGGACGACGAAGGCAATGCGCTCACGTTTACCTTTGGTTTTTCAGGGACCTTTGAATTAACCGATTCTCAAGGTTGTCCCGCTGGGACAGTGAACATTGAACTGAAATGGAAGCTGACTTACCTTCCACCAGCCAGTTCCATTGTAGCTGCAAACCTCATGGATTACACCCAGAACAATAAACCAGTGAAGGGACAAGGAGAAGGGCCACCTCTGCCTCCATCTTTCTCATCAGTGATGGTATTCAGCCTTCCCTCATAGAATAGAATTCTTTATTGGCCAAGTGTGATTGGACACACAAGGAATTTGTCTTGGTGCAAATGCTCTCAGTGCACATAAAAGAAAAGATTCATTTGTCAAGAGTCAAGAATCATAAGGTGCAACACTTAATGATAGTCATAGGGTACAATAAGCCATCAAATCATACTAGGAAACAAGTCAATCTAAATCATAAGGATACAAGTGACAAAGTTACAGTCATACAGTCACAAGTGGGAGGGGATGGGTGATAAGGAGGGATGAGAAGATTAATAGTAATAGTAGTGCAGACTCTGTAAATAGTTGGACAGCGTTGAAGGGGTTTAGCAGAGTGATGGCTTTCAGGAAAAAAAAAACGTTCTTGTGTCTAGTTGTTCTGGTGTGCAGTGCTCTATAGCGTCATTTTGAGGGAAGGAGTTGAAATAGTTTATGTCCGGGATGTGAGGGGTCTGTATTTTCACAGCCCTCTTTTTGACTCGTGCAGGATACAGGTCCTCGATGGAAGGCAGGTTGGTAACCACTGTTTTTTCTGCAGTCCTAATCACTCTCTGTGACATAGTCTGTGTCTGTCCTGTTGGGTTGCAGAACCAAACCAGACAGTTAGACTAGTTCAGACAGAGGAACCAGACTAGTTCCTCTGTGGAACTAGATCAGCAGCTCCTTGGGCAGTTTGAGTTGATGCAGAAAGAACATTCTTTGTTGTGCTTATCGTCCAGAGCCGTCTTCTCTTTAACAAGCTGCCCTCTTGATATAAATGTGACCGATGGGTCTTCTAGACCAGCGGTTCTCTACCCCCTTGAAATACCTTTGGTGGCCCCATATCATGGCCATGGACCACCAAGACTCAAGATTTAACGGAGATGGAGATTTAATGGACACAACCTCGTCGCATCTCCAGGGCTTCACGGACCACAGGCTGAGAATCACTGTTCTAGACCACGCAATGCACAGAGAAGACCTAATTAGGAAACGGTCTTCTCAATTGCACGGAGACTTCCTTGTCCCTCATTCACTTATCCCTTACTTTCTCTTTTAAACCGGAGGGGCCATCTTAGGGGCTATAGATAAGTATCCCATTCTCTCCCTGTCGGCAGGGTTCCCAAATTTTGAGATAATGTTGCTTTCTTTTCTAAGCTGTGAGATGATTCCTCTGTGGCGAGTCAGGCGAGTCAGGTCTTTCTGGATGCTGGCAATTGTACTTTGATGCAAGATGTCTTCGCTTTTCATTTTCAGAGGCCGCAGCCTAAGCCAAGACAGCGCTCAGCTGCAGTGGACAAGAAAGTCTCTTTTGTAGATATGGACCCCTTGCCAAATTCAGTGAGTATGACCTGTTTCACTGTCTGTCTTTATTTTGAGCTAACTTCTCCTGACTGTGTAAATTTACAATGCAGCCATAGACTTCATGCGGTTTACTGATTTTTGTTTTCTTTTATCGTTGTTAAAGAACCAGAAGTTGATGAGAGGGAAGTTAAAGTTCTGGAACAAACCTACCCCATAGAAGCTCAATTAAATTCTTTTTTTTTTTCTCTTAGAAATTTAGCGTAGGTATTATGGACAGAAGCGATGGGTGCATCATACTATCGCTCTTACTATGCACCCAGTAGCCAGAGAGGTTGCAGTCCAAAGGATGTTGCTTTCTTTAATTAGCACCCTTTGGCAAAATCTTTCAGGGCCAGTTTAGAAACGTCTAAGTCGCTTTTCTTGTGTTTCAATTCTCATGCAGAGTCCCATTCCTGAAAAAGAAGATAAAACGATTTTGCAGAATGCCAAAGATGAACCGTCTGTACTTTTAAATCGTTCACAGGTATGAAGTAATTCCATTTAATTCTATTTCACCAAGCCTTGTTGAAACAAAGTTCATCATATTTCCGTTAGAAACGTTGCATCAAAAGCATAAGCTGATGGTGCCCGTGACTGATTCAGTAATCTGGATTTTAAAAAAAAATAGTTTTGATTTGATCTTAGCGCCAGACTTGTCTGTTGCTGATGAGGTTGTAAGAAACTCTTCTTTTTCTTCTTTGGGTATAGAAAAATAATTTTGAGTGTCTTGCTTCATGTTGTGTTTTCGTTCTCCGCGGTGGGCAACAGATGAAAACCTTTACTTAATCCTAAAAATGATTGACTTCAGCCCGCTAACTAAATGGGAAGCAGACCTGATTATTTGGGCATGAGAGACCTCATCAATGGTTCCACTGATGAATATATATGTATATAAGTATTCTTGTCATCCTACGCAAAGGCTCTACGAGAAACAGATGCTGACAGCAAACCTGCAACGCAGAGTCAACAAGAACCTGAGGACCTTTCTCAGCTATCTGAAGGCCAACTTGCTAGCCAGAGTTCAGTGACTTCAGAAGATGAAACGGAAATCGAGGAAGTGGAAACAGGAGGTAAGAGTATCTAGCAGAACAATTCCTCACCTCTGGATTGTTTTCGTTTCTACCCGAAATTCCTTTCTGCGTTGGCTTGGCCCTATACTGTGTGCAGGTAGATCCTCAATTTACGACATTTCTGTTGTAAAGGGTGACTTTGGCCCCATTTGATGACCTTCCTTGCCACAGCCGTTAAGTGAATCGCTGTGACATGCCCCTGTTGGAATCTGATTCCGAGGGGGAGGCCAAGCAGCTGACAGGGAGTGGGAGTGTGGCTCCGTTGGCTGTGGAAGAAACTGGGGAAGGGCAAAGTCTGGCCGGGCAGAGCAGGGGAGAGGCAAAGCAAGGCAGAGGGAATTTGGAGGAAGACCCAGGCCCACCCCTTCTTCATCCACAGGGAGGAATGGAGAAGGGAGCAATGTGAGTTGCATGGCTTATGGGGGAGGAAAGGGCCCTGATTCCCTTCATTAGCTGTAGCTGGGAACACAGTTTTTTAAAAAGGAAAGTTGAGCACAGCAACTTGTTGGAAGCAAATCATATATTATCTTGTTTTGTCGAGATTTATCTGGGTTCCTGGCATCTTCCCAACCGTGTGTGTTTTGTTGGCTTTTGAAGTCTACAATTCCTTCTCCTGCCCTGTCCAGTTAATTGCTGCGGTGTGTGGGTTTTTATTTATAGTTTATATGTACTTTGTTTTCGGACTGAATTTCCTCCACTTAAAGACTCTTCTTGGGAGAGTTTTTTCTCCAGCCGAAGGTAACCTGGACATTGGGGGCAAAGTTGGAGATATTAAAGGGACTCTTCTTACTTATGTGATTGTGTTGCCTTTGTGCCATGCCCCGGGTGACATCACACACTGCAGTTGTTAAGTTGGTGACACAGTTGTTAGTTGTCAAGTGGATTTGGCTTCCCCGTTGTCAGAAGGTCGCTTCGGCCGCTTGTCAAGTTGTCGAGCTCAAAAGAAACCTGACAAGTTATACTTCAGTAAACGAGCCCCATTCGCCCGTATTCTCCACCTCACCAGAAATGGCCGTCTTGCTAACATTTTACCCCCAAAGCTCTTTTTCCTTCCTTTAAACGCGAGAGAAATGACGACTCTTCGGGGAGTCATTTTTTATAATGCAACTGCTGCGAAAGGGAAGAAAACCTACCGTTGCCAGCCATTTTCGCCGCTTTGGCGGGCTGGTTTTGGGCCATAAATTACTTCACCGTTCCTCGAAGAGAAGACACAGAATAGCAAAAACGTCCCTTCGGATGACTATCCATTGAGCTATTTACGGCATTCTAATTGCCTCTCCTTGGAGTGTCAACCCATCATTAATTCTTCTGGCAGTTAAGCCATCCATCATTATGACGACTGCAAATCAGACCCAAAGCTACAATAGACCCAATTCCCAGCAGAGGGGGGGGCATATACATGAACGCAAGCTCTTGCAAGCCAGGGAAGAATCCTTTTGGCCAAGGCCCTGCCAAAGTCACCATGGGAAAGGCAGCCATCGAAGATTACAAGCCGATCTTGCCGTGAGAACCAGTGGGCCTCTCCATCCAGCTGGTAGAACGTCCCGCAGTTTCTGAATGCACTCTAGATTTCCCTCAGAACAGTCCATGTCAGTTGGTGGTCCGTCCTGAATCTTTTTTGAAAAAGAGGACAGGTGGTTTGGGTTGGTTGATTTCTTTATTTTATTGGGAGTGAACTGGTTATCTTGAGTATGCCGGATAGCAAAGTTGGAAGAGGATCTTTCTGGTCCAAACCCGCAAATTGAGCAGGAGACCTTTTCATATCCCAGACCAAGGGCTGGCCAGTTTCTTCTTGAACACTTCCAAGTGATGGAGCATCTACAACTTCCAGTGGCAAGCCACTCCATCGATTCCCACTGTCCGGAAAATCCTCCTTAATTCTAGGTTGGATCTCTCCCTTACTTCTTGTCTTGCCCTCAGAGATGCTTTTTGACCTTCTCTTTTCTGTCTCAGCCTGTTCTGGCCTAGGCTTCCCCTAAATCATGAAGCTTCATCCTGACAGAACCCCTTTTATTTAGGTTAAAGTAAATTCCTCTCCAGCAAAGCTCCTGCAAACAGTCTGTCAAGAGATTGCACGATTACAGACTTTTTATCAGGCTGGGAGAGTTGCCAGGCCAATATCTTCCAAACGCCACTCTCCTGGCAAGGAGTCAGGAACAGATCTTCACCCTAATGAATTGAACTAATCGTCTCCTGCAAACCCCACTCCCCTTTCGCTCCTCTTTTATTCCCTGTGGGAGGGGCCATTCACTGTCCACCTGTGCCTTTACTCCCGAGTCGACCCTTGTTCCTTAACTGTTCCCTTCTCCTGGCAGCTCTGTGCATGCGCACATTGGGAACAGGCTCCAGCTGCTCTTCTGCCCCACTGATCTCCGACTCCAAAGGCAGCTGATAACAGTCAGACGGCCCTGACCCTATCTTTGCCTCCGACGCGGAGCACTCGTCAGACTCCAGGACTGGCCCATGTTCCTCCCCAACGTCCTCACTGTCTGAGTCTGCCACCAGCTCTGCTAGCTGCTGGCAGGCCACAACACAGCCCCTCAAATATTGGTAGACTGCTATCATGTCTCCCCCTGGTAGATCCTGAGTATCTCCAAAAATCAACTGTAGATCAAGCAGCAGCCACCTGCGACAATTTAACACCTTTCGAATCAACCAAGGATGTGTTTTGTCCACCTGGAAAAGCCATGGTCCATTGTTGCTTGGAACCGTAACATGCTTCACTTTCCTATTCCGTTGTTTATACTTTTCTTTTATAATCTCAGCTGCTCTTATCTTGGGTAACCTTCCCCCCCCCCCGTTTTTTTTGGTACAGAACCAGACGACCAGCAGGCCACCGCTGAATCGGTCACAGATAGCGATGACTGTGTGGTTCCAAGCTCAGCGACCTCAACTGTTAATCAGGTGAGTCAGAACCAACCAAGGAGGGGGAAAAAAAGTCTTCTCCAAAGTTCTCAAAGCGTTCTTAGACCCGCGTCTTTCCCTAATGGGGTTGGAGAAGTCTCCGTTCACTTGCCCCAATCTAATGGATGCTCTTAAATCCTAGTTACCAAGAGTGCTGAAAAAAAGATATATGAATAAACCCTAAAAAATATTGAGAGATTCCCCTGCTAATTATCTCATGAATCTCAAAGAACACATCCCGTTGTTTGAGCCATTGACAATTACGCCTTTCATTTTCTTTTCTTTTCTTTTTTTTTTTAAACAAGTTACAAATTAGATTGTCGGCATTATTTCTTAGATCGGATGATCACAAAAAGAACTTTAACATGTTTTCCTCCAGAATTTAGCTTTACCAATCGCTCTTTCTTTCTCCCCCCCGCACCTCACGCTATCTCCTCTTTTTTTTTTTTTTTGGTCCGTTATGTATAATTAATCATAGATTATTTCATTTCGTTTACAACATTTATGAGCTCCACTTCGTCAGTAACGAAACGCCTGTCCCCTTCTTTTTCTTTTCCAAAGTGGCGTAATTAGTGTTAGCATCTTTTCTCTAGCAGGCTACATAAAGTTTAGTGGCTGGATTAAATCATGTCATTAACATAATGTGCTACACAATTTGCCCCCTATCTCTCTGCGTTTCCACTACATCAAAGCGCCAGCGAGTGCCAATGTAATTGGCTCTTGCTAGCTTGTCAGGTTGATTCAAGCTGACGAGTGGTGTTTTCGCTTTAAAAAAATAAAGAGAAAGGGCTCCCAGGCATGATAATTAATGGAAGAAGGAGGTTGGGTGGTGGGGCGTTGGAGGGGGAGGGAGAAATCAGAAAAATGTAAAACTTCGGACAGTTCTTTATGAATATTTCATACGTGTGAATATAATCAGAAGTTAGCATTATCAATTTGATGTATAATACATTGATTAAAAGCCTTGTTACAGGCTTCCAAGCTGGGCGTTGGGAGTTGAGAATTTGCATGAAGCGCTCGGGAAGGCTAAAACATCGCCGTCATAAAATTAACAATGCTTGTTCTCATCTCTCCACATCTTCACTTGATTATTTGAGAACAATATAGCTTTCAATTATCACAATAAAATTTTACTTGCTGTCAGCTCTCAAGTTATCTTCAAATGTGCCCGCGGGGCAAGGCTTAGTAAAACCAATTTATTCTGCGGTGGCCTCATTTTCCTCCTAGGTGTGTTTACATCTTTGCTCCTTCGTTATAGATAGTCTCTTTCTGTCTCTCTCTCTCTCTTTTTTTTTCTTTTTAGCACTAATACCATTTTAGTGAAAACTGTCATCATCGTTTTCTTTAAACAAGGTTCTTAGAGTTAATAATTAATGTTGACATCCAGCAGGTTTTTTTTTTAAAAAAAAAAAACAGCTTCAAAAATCCAGGTGGATGTATCTCTGCTATAGAGGATCATATGTGGGATTTTTTTTTTTAATCCACACCCCCCCCCCCATTTTTTAACGGTATAGCAAGTAAAATTCGAGGATCGGGGAAGTGAAAAGCTTTTGTTGATTGATGCACCTGGGATTTAGGCGATAGGTGGGAGAATAAGATCACTGGAGAAGGGAAGCCAATAATAAGGATGGTTTATTATTTGGTTCATTGCATAGTCAGCCAGAGGTTCAGGCTGGATTTGGCATTTTTGCCCACTTACCGAATCCTTCTCAGGGACCTGGGATAGGCAGATGTGACGGTGTTAGAAATCTCGTCGCAGGATGTAAGCTGTTCCAAGTCAAGCTGCCTTTTGCAATTGACCGATGGTGAATTTGTCGCTGCCGATGACGTTCAAGGTTGCTCCAGTTAACTTGGGATTGGACCCAAGTTGCACCTTTGATTATTAGTCCAATTTTTGCTTCCCTTTGCCATAATTGTTCTTTTTCTATTTGTGGGTCTTTGTATTTCACTATCTCCTCCAATTCTTTCTCTCCTCCTCCTCTTCTGTCTCCAGGTAGTGCCAGTTCCACCAACTAGACGTTTTTGGTCTTTCTTATCGACAATTAAGTCCGTTGTTATTACAAATGTTGAAATTCTGCACCTAGATTATTCTTTCAGAGAGGAATGCCTGCCTGATTGGGAACATCTTCCCTTCATCATTTCATAGTGGGGGGAAAAAAATTACACGTTCCTCTTTCCATGGTATCCTTTGCCTTAGAATAGGCATATCGGTGTCTGATCACAGCAAAGTATCGTTAAGATATAGGCACACTGAAAGGAAAGAAGGTGGTCGGTCCATGAGATATTTTTTTATGATTCAAAGGATCTTTTTTAATCCTTTTAACAAATGCCTGGCTTGCCATGATTGTCAAGGTTACTTATCATGTATTATTATGTATTCTTCTTCTTCATTAAATGTATTTGCTGCCCATCTCGCCACAAAGTGGCTCTTTGCAATGTCTTAGTAGTAAAGTTGACTCAATCAGCGCAAATCAAGGTAATATTGTTCCAGGCAAAGGAAGAACTGAAGTTCTTTAGATCGGAGGTCACTGTCTGGATTTTGGGCGCCAAATATGCTTATGGTCCAGCCAACCTTTGCTTATGCTCAGAGACTATTCCAAGTTACTCTTCAGTTGTGTTCTTTAACGTGGCAGTTGGGGAAATTATGAAACACAGACACAATAATCATATGAAGAGAGTCAGTTTGTTTAAGGCACCGTTGGAAACCAGGAGACCGTGAGTTCTAGTCCCAGCTTAGCATGAAAGCCGGTTGGGTAATTTCAGGCCAGGAGATGGTGAGTTCTAGTTCCTGTTTAGCATAAAAGCCAGCTAGGTAACTTTGGGTCAAACACCAGAAGATGGTGAGTTCTAGTCCCAGTTTAGAATGAAAGTTGGCTCGGTAACTTCAGGCCAATCATCAGGAGAAGGTGAATTCTAGTCTTGGCTTGGGAAGGAAAGCCAGTGTTGTGGTTCGCTGGCAGCCTGTGCAGACGGCTGCAGAATTGGACAGTGGGGAAAAACAGGGACCAGTCCAGGAGTTTGGAAAGGACTTGGACGAGGGTCCCGCGTCCAATGCACAGATGGGGCCCAGACCATCTGGGAGTGGGGTGCTGACTCCGGAGCCTCCGGAGTCTGGCAGCAGCGAGGCAGAGGAACAAGGGGAGCCTGTTCCCAGTGTGTGTGTGTGTGTGTGTGTGTGTGTGTGTGTGTGTATGTGTATGTGCAGAGCTGCTAGAAGGCAAGCTGCTAGAAGAGCTGCTAGAAGGCAAGAGCAGCTGAGACAAAAGGGGCAACTCAGGAGGTGAGTTTGGAGGTGATTGGCCCCTCCCCTAAGGTATAAAGGACAGGCAAAGGTGATGAAACCTTTGCAGGAAGCAAAGTCATTCTCTCTGTTCAGATTAATCCTTGAAGATCTGTGTGGACTTTGTATTTCGGTTGGTTTTTTTATAGTTAATTTGGCACTTTAGTTGTTGGCAGCAATTGAAAGGAGAGAAAGGTGGGTGCTTATCTCAAGGAACTGTTTGGGAGCCATTACTGGCTGGGAATGAACATAATTCCCATCTTTGAAATAAAACAAGAGTTGTTTGGATTAAGCATGTGCTTAATTACGGTCTCAGGAAGCCTTGGTCAGAACAGCTGGCTGGATGACCTAAGGGCAGTCACTCTCAGCTCAGCCTACCTCACAAGGTTGTTGTTGTGGGGAAAATAGGAAGAGGAAAGTGTTGGATAGGTTCTTCACCTGAAGTTATTTGTAAAATAAAGGCAAAGTACAAATAAATAAGTTAAATAAATATTATTTCCCCCCCAAAAAGTATGTATGCTAAAGATTGGGGGTAATTATAATGGATGAGGTTTGTCAGGGACTGATAGCCATTCACCACCACCCCAAAAAAATCAAGATGGCAGACAGAATGGTATGAGCAAAAGTCCTTTAAAAATATGTGTTACATCCTGTTATCACATATATCTGTTTATGTTTGGACAGCATTTGTAAACCCAAGCAGCTTTTGACAGGCAAGTTAAGCATTCGGAAGGGAATTTGCTCCGAATTTCACTTAAAAATGCCATATATATATACACACATATACATACACACATATACGCATGCGGCGGGAGGCAAAAGGAGCTCATTTCTAAAAGCGAAATTAGACAATGGAAGCAATTTCATTTTTTATGCATGTGAACGTAGGGTGCTTGAGGTTATTAGTTGAAACTGAGTAACCTTTTCGTGCCTTCGTCTCTTTTCGAAATTTGAATATGAAAAGCATATTCAAGTCAAAAGACCATCACTTTAATGACATTTGGCAGTCATTTGATTTATTAGGTTTTTACGAAAAGAAAATTCCTTTAAATATTTCATCACGCTATGCTAATCCTGGGTAATATTGCCAGCTGAAGCTGTGTACCTGCATTAGCGGAGACAGAACGGTGTGGAATATTTGCTGTCATCCCGGTAAAATTTCCATGAATCTACTGAATAATAAAACAAATCTTATTGAAATATTCAGATTCAGGTTTTTTTTTTTTTTTAGTTAAGGTGTCTTAGGATACATAATAAAAGAAAATGCCTTTTGAAAAACAGTGGGAGTCATGTAGCTTCATCCAATATTGAAGGAGGTTGACAGCCAGGATATTGTTTGGTAGGAAGGATATATATTTATTTACCGGGGAAATCCTGGGGTGGTTTTTCGACGGCTTAATTATAGAATATTCTTCTGAAAAAATGTCAGGTGCAATGTCTCACTTGAACCATTGCATGGATGTTTGGTTTGGAAGATGAACCACCCCAAACCATTATGGGTGGCTGTTGTTGTTTTTTTAAATCATTGTTTAATTTGGCGCCTATTCGTGCCAGGTGAGTGATGGAGATTTATAACCGAGAAGTCTTCAGATGGCAGAGGGAGGAAATTGACTTTCAAGTCAAACAGGAACCATCAAGAGAGAGTGGAGGAGAAGCTGAGGACATCCCAGGTGTTCGTTTTCTTTCTCCAAGAGACAAATCTCGCCCTCCAAGTGTTCTTCAGCCTAACCTCATTTTAGAAGGGGAGGTTATGCATTCTTTTGAAACCAACTGACTTAATGCAGGAGACTTCCTTGTGTGCTCGCCTTTTAATATTTAACACGGAGCTCCTTCCACCCTGTGGACAGCGTTATTTTGAGCGATACACGTTAAGTGGGAAAGTGCAATCAACACACATGTTTTGGGCCCCATCAAAGATTTCAACACCTCAAAAAAAAAAAAATGAAGACATCTTGTAAATGCACGCTCATGTATTAAAGATGGTGATTTTACTACACCCAGAAAAGCTAGCGGTTTCAAGGGCAATAATGTTAGATGCTACTCCGAGAAGATGTGCTTTGTAGGGTGAACAGTGTGGTGGTTCCACCAGAGATTAGTTTCCCCCACACACGCACACATATGTTGGTTTCATGTTTAGTGGATGTACTATTTAGCAGTCCAACTGGCCAAAAGAAGAATAAAGAGGGGTAATAATGAAAGAAGGAAGAAATAAGAATGATTTACTATTTGTGACATAAAACCTAAGTGTGTCGCCTCTTGCAAAGACTGTAGGAATCTCCAAATCAGGAGCACTTTGCAGATTTGTCATCCAAAGCCTTGTGTGTGACGTGTCTGCTTGTAGTACATCGATGTGGTCCCATTCAGTTGTGTGTCACTCTTGGCAATTCTGTGGTCCATCGATGTGGTCTCATTCAGTTGTGTCTGACTCTTGGCAATTCTGCAGGCCAGTTCCCCCCACATCTTCCGATCTTTCACTGCTCCTTGGGTGCTCTGGTTAATGTCCACTTTGAGGATATCCAGCCACCGGGTCCTCTCAAAGCCTGGCTTCCTTTCACCGCTAGCTCTTCCAAACCTACCGTAATTGCTTTATCCAGCGAATTCCCCTCGCGCAACATGGGCAGTGTTGGGATTCAAATAACTTAACAACCGGTTCTTCCTAATGACCGGCTGGGTGGGCGTGGCTAGGGTGCGTGTCACGTGACTGAGTGGGCATGGCCAACTTTACATCACTCGCGTGGGTGGTGCCTGGATGGGCAGGCGGGGTTGGCGAGGGAATCCAGGGGTCTCTGGCAGGTGGGGTGGGAGGTGGGGGTGGCAGGAGGATAAAAAGAAAGACTTAACCTCTGTTTGTGCATGGGCCAAGCTCAGTGAGACGGTGTTGCGTTACAAGCAGCAAAGGTTATGGTTGCGTGTCTTTCAGCAGACTGCCGAAAGGATCCGCATCGAGATCGTGTCGCTCAGCCTCACGGATCCCCAGATTTTGATGGACCAGATGATCCAGCAGCTTTTCATAGAGTCCAAATTCTCCAGTTTCGAAACAACCGAAACTCCGGTGGCGCTTCCAAAACCCAGGAGCAGGCAGCGGGTGTACTACAACTACAGCCACGGTAGGAATTCAACTAATACTTATTTCGTTTTGTACGTCTAAATCGCTGGTTTTGTGTGTCTCTTCTTCTTCTTCTTCTTCTTCTTCTTCTTCTTCTTCTTCTTCTTCTTCTTCTTCTTCTTCTTCTTCTTCTT
>NW_020769373.1:3563807-3580790 GCF_900518735.1 Pseudonaja textilis | reverse complement strand
TTTCTATCTATCATCTATCTATCTTCTATCTATCTATCCATCCATCCTATCTACCTTTCTATCCATCCTATCTATCCATCCTATCTATCTATCTATCTATCTATCTATCTATCTATCTATCTATCCATCCATCCATCCATCCATCTATTTATCACCTTCCTATCCTTCTATCTATCATCTACCGTATCTATGTACAGTATCTCTCCATGCATCCTTTCCCTTCCTCTCTCCCTTCACTCTTCCGTCTTTCCTTTTCTTTCTTTCTTCCTTTATTTTATTTTCTTTCTTTCCCCTCCTCTCTCCCTCCCCTTCCTTCCTTCCTTTTCTCTTTCGTTTTCTTTCTTCTTTATCAAGCTTGTCCATTGCCCATCTCGCCAAGGGTGATTCAAATATCTTGGCCACAAAAATCCCAGAATTCTGCCTTTGGAATTCCGACTCCCTCTTTCAGTTCATGAGGGATTGTTGACTCTCTCCGAGGATTAAACTCTGCAAGTTCTCACAAATATTTGCGCTGCCGAGAGACGTTCTTGGAACCGCGGTCTTTTCCCCTTCTTCCCAAACAGGCACATGTTGGCATTCTCCCTTGCTCTGGATTCAGCCCGCTGCCATCGGCCCATATTTCCTCGTATTCTTTGGCTTCCCACCCCAACTATTGTCATTAAGGCTCCTTCTTCTGCATTACGATAATTTAAACCAGCTCGATTTGACACCAAGATTAAATCCCCTCCACCCCCCCTGAGCTTTTCAGAAAAGGAAGCTGTGGTATTTCGGCAGGAGGTTTTGATTATTCGCCTAATATTTTGCAACCCCAAAGCAAATACTTTCCATGAAAAGAAATTAATCATGAGACTTAAGACCTGTTCCCAACTGTGGGCCGAACTCTGTGGCGCGACTGTGCGGTTGAAGGTTCAACGCGGAAGGTGCCCAACCTTGGCGACTTGAAAACTTGTGGCCTTCGACTCCCAGAATCCCCCAGCATCCTTCTGGGGCCTTCTGCAACAGTCCGACTTCTTCAGGTAGACCACTTTTTCAAGTTGATACGACATCTTGATAACCAAGGAAAGTGCAGGACCACAGCCTGCGGGACGGATGGGTACGGCAAATATTCCAATGTTAACTTTCCTTTGCGGTAATTAATAGTTCCCAGCCGTGCCGTGTCAAATAAGAGTTGAGATGACAACCCCATCAATTTTTCTCATTACTGAATGTGTTTTGTTTTCATTCAGAGCTTTTTAACGCATCTTCTCATTGGCGCTGGTTTGCTGCTTCCTTTTTTTTTTTTAATGATTAAAGACAATTATGTCACTGCTCTCAAGTTAGGCATGTCTAACTTGGCGAAATACTGGAGGGGAAGAAAAGGTGACTTAAGACACGGATTTGCACAAGCCCCGCAAATATTTTGTCACATGCACAGAAGGAATTGACTTTGGAGCGGTATGGTGGCCTAGAGGTGAGAGCTCTCATCTCACAGTCAGGAGGCTGTGAGTCCGATCTTAGGTAAAGCAGGGATCGGATTCAACCGGTGTTACTACTAGTTCGGTAACTACATTTTCACGTGCTTTCGAACTGCTAGGTTAGCAGAAGCTGGGACAAGGAATGGAAGTTCACTCCGTGACGTGGTGCTAGGGATTTGAACCGCCGAACTGCCGACCTTTCTGATCGACAACCTCAGCGTCTTAGCCACTGAGCCTTCAGACCTTTAAACCATCTGCATTTTGGAAATGTTCCCCAGTCGAGATCCAGACTTTGTGTGAACACACGAGAAGCACTTGGAAGCTCTCTTAGAAGGGGTTTGGCACCGGATAAGCCCTAAATTAGATCGTATTTGTTCTTTGAAAACACTCACAAGTGTTTGCCTAATTAAACAGAAGCATTATCATACGGATTTATTAAGCTTACACTAAGTATAGATTAAGCACAACCATTCCGGCTTGATTTGCAACCGAGGCAGCCCATAGATTGAATCCCAGCATGCGCTTATAAACATATGTTAATTTTCCTTTTTTTTAAAAAAAAGATATAAATAAAAGCTGGATTCCAATAGAAGGTTTTGATTTGGGAGTGACTTAACCCAGGGAGTGGGAGGGTATCTTTTGTCCTTCGACAGGAGAACAAATGATAGGGAGCTGTATTGTCATATTCTTCACTTTGTAAAAAGAACTTTTTGGACTGCGTTGTGATATGTAGCCTTAGTTCTTCCCAAAGTCCACATGAAGTGGATTAAAAAAAATATTTAATATAGACATGTGTTTCTCTTTTACTTCTTCCCTCCATCGATTTAATCAGCTCCAAATCGATGGTAAAATCAAGCGTAGACAATGCCTAAAATGAGCTAAAATCAAGGAGAAAAGTGCTTGAATAACTAGGGATAGCTTTTCTCAATCTTGACCATTTTAAGAGGTGTGGACATCAGCTCCCAGAATTCCCCAGCCTGCATGTACAGCATATACAGGAAATTGATTATCATCATGATAAACTTAGCTAAGCCAAGCCAAATCTTTACTACAACAACAGACCAGTGTAGAGCTACATCTATGCCTCTTTCATGGCAACAAAATAGAAGTAGGATGTCAGGATTCCAGCAATTGCCCTAATTAAATCATGATTCTCGAGCCAAACTTCAAGAAACTTCAAAGACTTCATTAGAGGCGACAGAATGGCCCTGCCCTCTATGAAGCCAACTCTGGCCTACGTCATTTACAGTCCCCTGTGGCCCTGTTTCCTCCCTCCCCCCCCCCCAGGTGCATCATAAATCAGATTCTCCAACTGAGCACGTTCACCCGGGTGTCATCATCACATTCTCCAATTAAATATATTCGCGGGCAAAAGCTCTGGTATTTTAGATACAATCTCTTAAAGAGAAGAGTTGGAATGTGCTTTCAACTTCAAACTGCTGCGCTGCTACTCCAGATTTTCTTTCTCCCCACGTTTTTATGGCAATTACTAAAACAGGCATAGGAATGTTTTATGAATTGACACGGGGTTTGGTTTTCATTTTCCATTCCAGCTATTCAATTCTCAGATTTCCTCTTGGTCTCCTTTTCTATACACACTAGGCTCATCCTGCTTATCTTTAAGCCTGAACAAGATCCACCAGATAGAAGAGTATGAAAAATTCCCTTCCAAGACCTCCTCCCAGCCTCCAATCTTTTCTTTAACGATTCCCAACACACACACACACACACACACACACACCACACACTTTTTAGGTGCCAATTGATGAGTTCAATGTTATTTCTAGCTTAAAGGTCTAATAAAAAGGAAAGTTGGAAACCCTTAAACAATCCACTTTTATGACTTTGGACTTGTCACAATCTCTAATTTGAAATACAGGTATCAAGAAAATTGGATTTTTGTGTGTGTGTGTGTGTGTGTGTGTGAAAAAGAAGGGAAAGAGGGACTTAATAAGCATTTTCATAATTAATCGGCGGGTTCTTTGCAAAGAAGAAGAACGTAACGAACTTCTGGATGATAATAGCCTGAAATCGATGTATGCAAATGCGAAAGGTTTTCAGCTCAAAGCTTCTACCGCTTCTTTGTGACTTGTTCGTAATATGCAAGTTGGAAAACTCCCTCAAGAGGAGAGAAGGGAAGGAAGGAAGAAAAAAAAGCACCAATGAAGCAAATATCTTTTCTAAACAGCATTTTAAGTAAGAGAGAGACAATCCTGGGCACCAAAAGCTTCATTGCCCCTCCCCCCCCAGACCTCCGAGACCACCCGTTGTTGCTAAATTGCCATTTTTAATGAGGAGATACTTAATAATGAATGATGGGAGAATAAGCCTGTTCGCTATGTTTCCTTGTAATTATATGCAGATGAATTTTTTTTCTTTTTCTTGGCTCCAGCTATTACCTTTTGGAACACGGATCCCCATCAAATGGTCAAATACGCCTTCAGAAGTTGCGGGAGCTTCGTCACTGGAGCCTTTCAAGAAGAGAGTGGATTGTCATCTGTCAGGAATGGTGTAGGGTCTCCTGCTTGGGCAAAGGGTTGGACTAGATGACCTATAAGGTCCCTTCCAACACTGTTATTCTCTTCCTCTTCCTTTTTTCTCTTCTCTCCCCTCCTCCCCTCTCCTCCCCTTCCCTTCCATTCTATTCTAAATTCTATTCTATTCTATTCTAAATTCTATTCTGTTCTATTCTACTCTATTTCCTTCCATTCCATATTCTATTCTATTCTAAATTCTATTACGTTCTATTCCCTATTCTACTCTACTCTACTCTACTCTACTCTACTCTACTCTACTCTACTCTAAATATGTTCCTCTACTTGGAAAAAAGCTGAATAACCCAACTGTTTTGAGCCAGCTTTTTAAAAAGAACTTTTCTGGTTTCTTTTATACCAGGGGTCCTCAAACTTGTCAGCTCTAAGACTTGTGGTCTTCAACTCTCAGAATTCTTCTGGTCATGTTAGCTCAGGAATTCTGGGAGTTGGATCGCACCTCGATCATCGTGAACCTGATTCACACAACCTGGGCTTTGGCTGAACCTCATTCAATCCGGAAGCTTCCGAAATTGTTCCTCCAGCGTGGAAGTTGTTTCAAGGAACAGGAATTTGTTGCCTGTTTTTTTTTTTTACAGAAGTGACTCCCTTGACCCTGTTGCGAGGATGTGAGGCGGGAACCCTAGAAAAAGCACACACACACACACACACACACACACACACACACACACCAGGCCCAGAAAGAGACTTCAGCTCCTTTTGGGTACCCCAGATGGACCCAAGGAGTCAAGGGAGAGTCGACGACATTCTTCTGGATTGCTGAGGGCAACGCGCCACGCCATCCCAGATCCACGTCAAGGTTTCCATCAGAATGCACAGCCAAGAGCACATTGCTTGCCAAGCCCTGGTCAATGTTATGGGAAACGGTGTGAGATTATGCTCTGGAGTCCTCCCGCTAAGTCGGACTGGCACCAGTCCCTAACAGTCTTCGCATTCCTCCCAAACCAGATGCAGAGGGCGGAAGATTTGACAGGCCGTCTCTGAGAACAAGAGCATCTTGCTACAAGATGTCTTAGCAGCTCTGAAGGGACCACGTAAGAGAATAACAGCATAACCGAGTTGGGAGGGTACTTGGAGGTCTTCTAGTCCAACCCTTTGCTCAAGCAGGAAACGCTATACCATTTCAGACAAACGGTTGTCCAGTTATCGTCTTCAAAACCTCCTGGGATGGAACACCTAGGATTTTTGAATACATTGAAGCCATTACACTATTTAATTGTTCTCTCTGGAAATTTCTCCTTAGTTCTAGGTTGCTTCTCTCCTTGATTAGTTTCCACAAATATTGGAAGACACAAATATTGGATTAGCCCCACAAATATTGGAAGACCGCTAAAAGTTCAGAGGACAGCAACTAAGATGATCAAAGGCCCAGAGACGAAACCATATGGAGAACGGCTGCAAGTTTTGAGTCTGGCTAATCTCAAGAAAAGAAGAATTACGGGTGACATGACAGCGGCGTTCCGATATCTGAGGGGCTGCCACAAAGAAGAGTTGGGGTCAAACTATTCTCCAAAGCACCGGAGGGCAGGACAAGAAATAATGGATGGAAACTAATCAAAGAGAGAAGCAACCTGGAATTTAGGAGACACTTCCCAACAATGAGGACAATTAACCAGTGGAACAGCTTGCCACTGGAAATTGTGGGTGCTTCATCACTGGAGGTTTTGAAGAGGAGTCACCTATCCGAGATGGTGTAGGTTCTCCTGCTTGAGCAGGAGGCTCAACTAGAAGACCTCCAAGGTTCCTTCCAGCTCCATCCTATTCTAAGGATGTCCTTCTTTTTACTAGATTAGACATACCCAGTTCCTCGGCAACCGTTCTTCATCCATTTTAGCCTCCAGCCCCCTAATCAACATTATTGCTGAGGTCAGTTCCATGATTGGACTTTCTCCTGGATAACAGAACTTCTTAGATTCCCAACCCCAAGGCTTTCTCCACGCAGGGCAAGGCAGCCTACTTGTCACGTCTTCCTCCAAGGTATCCCTTCAACTACATACCTGGAAAGTATGCTGGGCCGGGAGGAGCAAGCGGCAAGAGTCCACGCAACAGGCTAGATAAAGTTAAAACCATATCAAGCAGTTTAGCAGTTCAACATGTTGTGAGAATACAGCCATCGGCTTAACGCGTTGTTGGATGAAGCAGCCTATCCCATTAAACCATGTTTTATTTGGTTGGGTTAGCCCTGATAGGCGAACATCGTGCGGTGGAGTTTTGTGAACCCAGATTTACAATGAAAAAGTGTCTTTTGTGGCACAAAATGATTTTTAACTGAAGCCTCCCCGGTTCTAGCTTCACATCAATATCCAAATATTCTGATGGAGAAGAATATAGATGGGAGGGGGGAGAATGACCTTTGTTTGAAGGCCACGTTACAATCTTTAAATTCCTATTTAATAAAACTCGGGGTGGTGGTTTTAGCTCTTCATTTTGAAATCTAGCAAAAGTTGAAACATTACATTCGGGTGCGCTGAAAATAAGCCCTGTAACGGCCTGACTTATTTCTGGAGTAGATGTGCAATGAAGTTGCTCGCAGAAATTAAAAAATTGTAGCGCGGTTCTGGTGGTGAAAATAAAAGCAGGGAGAAGGGAAGAGAGAGGTTATTTACAAATTTAGATCCTAGCAAGTTTTTTCCCCCCCTTGATCACACATGAAAATATGTAATGCTCTGCTCTAAAGAATTAGCATATGGCTCCATCTACAGTCTGGAATCAAATGCACACATATATCCCTTCTAGTCCATTTGTAATTCCTAAAACTATGTTTATCATCTGTCTGTCTGTCTGTCTCTATCTTTATCTATCATCCATCTATCTATCTCTATCTCTCTTGTCTATCTGCTTGCCTGCCTAATATCTATCTATCTATCTATCTATCTATCTATCTATCTATCTATCTATCTATCTATCTATCTATTTATCTATCTATCTATCTATCTGAAGTCCATTAAACCGAAGGTGCTTTATGAGCAAGTAAGCAGATGGCAGAACTCTGCTATTTATTGCCAACAAAGTAGTTTTCTCTTACCCCATTTTTTTTTTCTGGGGAACCTTCTCCATGAAGGATTAGTGTGAAAAGAAAGTAGGGACCTTTCAAGTCGCCCACAGTGAATCCCGACTTCAAATGGAGTTGGATCTGCGGACTCTCCAGAGTGTTAATTACTTCCTGAAAACTATCTTATCTTCCTGACCTTACAAAATTGATTCATTAGAAGAGAATGTTTGTAGCTCAGGGTTGCACTATGGGGTCCTTGGTGCCGTCTGAGCTGGGTTGTTTTCTTGCAGACATTTCACGACCCAAGTAGGTAACATCATCAGTGCTAAAAGGGAGTGGGGTTTGCTCTATTTTTATATGCAGCTGGTTTGCCCTTTCAGTGTTGATGGGAGCAGAGGTTTCTTGATTACGCTGTTGTTTACTGTTTGTTTGTCTGAGTCGGTAGAGTGAGGGTTTTTTTTTTAACACACGCACACACACCTCAGTCTACAACTAAAGGGGAAATGGATTCTCCTTGCAGGGGATATTAGTTTAGGAAAGGGACTTTTCAAAATATTTATTTGAAGATGCAGAAACTTCCCTTCACCATAATTTCTAGACAGTTTACACAGAAGTAAAATTACAATATTATAATTTTCTCTCTCTCTATCCCCCCCACACACTACAATTTTGATTTAAATTTCCTGGCATCTTTGAAACTAACAGCTATATTTCCATCTGCACATATATCTGTGGCCACCTATTGTATGTATACATTCAGCCCCTGTCCATCTCCTTATCTTTCTAATCTGCGGGTGTTGCAGATTTTCAAACTCTCATTGTTTTTAAAAAGACCGGTAGACTTTATTGCGGACGGAGAATCTTTAAATAAATCAAATTAAACCACAGGGAAGACAGTGGGCTAAAGTCCTATGGTGACTTTTTAAATGAAAATGAAATATTTTCATTTTAGAAGAACAATAACACAGAGTTGTAAAATTACCTCTGATTAATATCAAATACACATTTTATGTGAGGCAATTGGATTATAATTTGATTACCTGACCTTGTAATTAAAGTTTATTAGAGTGTCCCAAGCCTCTCTCTATATGTAATAGCTTCTTTTAGCCCAGTAGGAAAAGCAACAGGAAATCTAAGCCTCCAGTTTTGCATTTAAATAGGTGAGAAAATGTGGTAATAACATGACAAACAGGTCTGGGTTTTTTTGATCATTAATCGTGCTAAGCAATATTCATAAATTCAATTTTGAAGAAGTTGGATACTTTTTCTTCCCCTTTTATTAGTTTCGGTGTTATTAAATGAGATTGTTTCTGACTAATATATTTCTCGACTCAAACGGTAGCTCCGAGCTGTTATTCAAATCAAATAACATGCCCCTTACTTGTGCCTAGCACTCATAAATGCCAAGTTGTGATACATTTCTTGGTGATGGTCACGAATATTAAAGGAGGCAATAAAGCTTCTAATATCTCATAAGTAAGCTGATTTTTCTAAAGGACTGGAATCAGCCACTGCGGGAGAGGCAGGGGGCAGGGGGAATTTCTGGACTATAAGGCCTACAGCAAAGTCTATTTTTCTTTCTTTCTTTTTCTCTTTCCTTCCTTCCTTCTGTCTTTTTTTCCTTTCTCCTCCTCTTCCTCCTCCTCCTTTTTTTCTTCTTTTCTCCTCCTCCTCCTCCTCCTCCTCCTCCTTCTTCTCCTTCTTCCTCTTCCCCTCCTCCTCATCATACGGTTCGAGTGTTGTGTGAACATCTGCCAAATATGGCTTGTTCCACAAACCATATTTATAAAACCTGATTGTGCAACATGCAACTTCATCTGAGACAGGATGAGGAGGAGGAAGAGGAGGAGGAGGAGCAAGGGAGGAGGAGGAGGTCACCTCTCACTTCTTTTCATAGGGTTTGATATATATTGTGACCAATTTATCTATCTGAATTCTATGGAGCTTAAATACTAGGAACTCTATCCAGAGCATCTATGTGGCTCAGAGTTTTATTTATTTATTCAACCGTAATATTTATTGGCCACCCATCTTAACCCAGGGCACCTCTGGGCAGCTTACAAACTTAAAGAGCTAGACATTTGGGTTCTGTGTTTCTCAACATTGGCCGTAGCAACCTTAGTAACCTTGATTTAAAAGGTGCGGCACGGTTGGCTGGGAAATCTCTTGAAGTCTACGTATCTATCTTAAAAGTGACAAAGGCTGAGAAACATCAGGTGGGTTCTTAGCCTTTATAAAGACCAACACAAACCAGAGTAAGTCTACCTCCACCTGATACCCATGTCCTTGAAGACAGCAAACAATGCCTTGCAAAACTTTTTCCTGTCCCTTTATTTTGCTGTATTTCATTATTAAGTTTATATGCCACCCATTTCACGGTTGAGCGACTCATCGTCATAAAAAAATAAATCATTAAATCCTTAAAACCATTAAAACATTTTTTTTTTGTCTCTTTCCTCCTTTTCTTTCCTCTCCTTTTACTCTCTGGAAAACTAGGCCGGGTCTCTTCAAAAAACGCAGCCCACGTCTTCTCTTTATGGTGGGCTGAGACACCTCCTGTGGCAATCCAGTCTTTGTGCGTGTCTCTCTCTCTGATCTCCCAAGACCATTCCCACAGACAGGTAGTCTTCAAGTTTATTTTATTTTTTTGTCAAACATGTACAAGATAACAAGTATGAACATGAAGAAAAACGAAGGGAGTAAATACAGATAAATGGGGACAGTAAGACAGTAGGCCTGCTGATGAGTTTATGTATACCCCCTTTAAGGACCTCTTAGGAATGGGGTACTGTTATGTCCTGAGGACTCAAGGAGTTCTCACTCAGGTCCACTCACTTTGTGTGGGCGTTATTCCCCCATTCCCATTGGTCAGTTCTCCCCAGCAGCCAGCTATAAAAGCAGGCTGCGGGGTCCAACTGGCTGCTGATTGCTGCGAGCCAGTTCCAGGCTTGGCAAGCACAGTCAGCCCTTTATTTGTAAATAAAGTACTGTTGCACTCGTGCTCTGGTTCAGCCTCTCATTGCTCAAACTTAACACTGGCGACGAGGATGGGATGGCTACCAGAAGCACCTTGCAACCGCTGAGTCACTAGCCACCGATCTACAGCCCAGAGAGAGCGATCGGCTGGCAACAAGGGAAACGCTGATCCGCAGCCAGAGAGAGCGGTCAGCTAACGAAACGAGCGATCAAAAAGAGCAAACGCAGATCCGCAGCCAGAGAAAGCGGTCTGAGTCAAATAGTTAGAAGCGTCTGTAGCCGCTTGTTAGCCTCGCTACGGGGAAAGTGAAGCGCTGCGAGCCGCAGCCGCTCTGCATTTGGCGCGAAATTCAAACGGGTGTCATTTGAATTTCGAGCCAGTAGGAATCACAGCACAGCGCTGTAGAGAGTCACTAACGCCCACTTTTTTTGGCGCGAATCAAGACACCTCCAACGGCTAGCAGCCAACGTGGTAACCCAGAGAGAGAGAAAGAGAGGGTAGCAAAAAACCTCTCCAGAGCTGATATCACTAGTAACTCACGAGCGTTCGTAGTCCCAGAGAGATTTCTCCCGCAGGTAGCCCAGCCGTTCCAGCACCATGGGTTCCAATCCAGTATTCCCGGCGTTTAAACCAGACGAAGAGAAGTGGGAATCGTATAAGAACCGTTTCAATCATTACATCGATGCGGTCGGCCTGTCGGATGCGGGAGAGCATCGGAAAAAATCCTATTTCCTAATCTACTGCGGAGCCACTGTTTACGATACCGCTGCAGCACTCGTGGCGCCGAGAGAATTAAAAAACGTTCCGTGGTCCGAGTTGCTTGAGATCCTCACAAACCACTACGCTCCCAGGCCTTCACAAATCGCCAGGAGGTTCACGTTCCGAATGAGGAAGCAATCAAGTAAGGAGACCATCAACCAATATATGGCCGCCCTCAGAACAGCAGCCCTGCACTGCGGGTTTGGAACATACCTGGAGGACATGCTCCTCGATCAATTGGTTTGTGGGGTCAAGGATCTCAACCTACAGAGGCGACTGCTAGCTAAAAAAGACCTCAACCTCGCGCAAGCGGTAGAGGAGGCCCTAGCAGCCGAGCTAGCAACAAACTCAGCCACCGAAATTCAGGGCCCAAGCGCCAAGCTAGCAGCGTTCCCAGTCCATTCCGAAGAGGTGGAAGCGGAGGAAGGCCACAACGATGAGAACGATGTCCATCGCCTCACCAATGACAGACGGTCGCAGGTAGGGGCCAAACAAGAATACACCGGTCCACCCAAGCACATCACCCTGTGCCTAGCCTGTGGGGGATCACATCAAAGGGCCACCTGCAAGTTTAAAGGAGCCGTTTGCAACAACTGCCATAAGAGGGGGCACATTGCGAGAGTCTGCCAAGCCCCCCAAAGCGCTGCACAAAGACCCCCGTCCTCGCACTCGAGACCACAGAGGCAAGTATTAAACTGTCGCACGCACCGCCTTGCCAGGTGTACTTGCCACTCTGTTAGCAAAATTTCTCTCTCCGTTTCCCTAGAAGGTAAACCGTGCCACATGGAGGTTGACACAGGGTCAGCGCTCTCAATAATCTCGTGGAACACCCTCAAGAGACTCCACCCCAGCCTATCTACTACCCGGCTTCAGAGATGCCAGTTCGGTCTGAAGGACTACCAGGGGAAGGCCATTCCCGTGATCGGCAGAGGCAAGTTCTTTGTCAGTTTTAGAGCTTTTAAAGGCCACCTACCTCTAGTGGTAGTTAACGGCAATCTACCCACCTTATTGGGGCTCGATTGGTTTCCCCACCTCGGCCTAGGGTTAACAGGAGTCCATGCTGTCTCAACCTCAGACACTGACTCCTTATTCGCTGACTACGCAGATGTGTTCAGCGAGGAGCTGGGGTGTTATAATGGAACCCCCATCTCGTTCACCGTTGACCCCCAGGCAGTCCCAATCAGATTAAAACCACGTAGAGTTCCATTTGCTATTCGACCAAAACTAGACGCTGAATTGGATAAACTACTAAAACAAGGGGTCATTGAGCCAACAGATTTCGCCAAGTGGGAGACGCCCATTGTCACACCCCTCAAAAAAGATGGTAGCCTGAGAATTTGCTCGGACTACAAGACAACAATCAATAAATATTTACAAGTTAGCGCCTACCCCGTGCCCGTCATTCAGCACTTATTGCACACATTCGAACCGGGCAGTATTTTTGCTAAATTGGACATGTCTCAAGCATATCAACAGTTCCCTGTTGATAACCAAACAGCGGAACTTCAGACCATCGTCACTCACAGGGGTGCCTTCCGATGCAAGCGTCTCCAATTTGGCGTAAGTGTTGCCCCGGGTATTTTTCAATCCCTCATGGAGCGGATTTTACAGGGCCTCCCTGGTGTAGTACCCTACTTCGACGACATCTTGGTCTCGGCCAGGGACAGACCCCAACTCTTCCAGAGAGTGCGAGCAGTGTTAGAGAGGTTCAGACAGCATGGCCTCAAGTTAAAAAAAGAAAAATGCGCCATTGCCACTAGACAGGTGGACTTTCTGGGTTATAAAATTGACGCCTCTGGCATTCACCCCCTGGAGTCCAAGGTCAGGGCGATCCACGAAGCTCCCACACCGACCTCCAAAACGGAGCTACAAGCTTTCTTGGGACTCCTAAACTTTTATGCATCCTTTTTGCCCCATAAAGCCTCAGTAGCCGAACCCCTACACAGATTACTAGACAAAAAGTCACCGTGGCACTGGGGGCACAAAGAAGACCAGGCGTTTAACGCCGTCAAATCACTACTTACGTCAGAGGCAGTGCTCATCCAATTCGACCCCAACCTTCCTTTAGTACTGGCAGCAGACGCATCCCCTTTTGGAATTGGGGCGGTCCTTAGTCACCGACTCGCCAATGGCGCCGAGGCCCCCATCGCCTTTTTCTCCAGGACGCTCTCGGCCACGGAGCGAAATTACAGCCAAATAGACAAGGAAGCCCTAGCAGCTGTTGCAGCCGTGAAAAAGTTTCACGAATTCCTTTTTGGCCACTTCTTCGAACTGGTCACCGACCATAAGCCCCTCCTGGGCCTACTGGCCGGCGACAAACAGACACCTCAAGTCCTCTCCCCTCAGATGACAAGGTGGACGCTTTTCCTAGCGGCCTACTCATACAAACTTATCCACCGCCCGGGCAAAACTCTATCCCACGCTGACGCACTCAGTCGCTGCCCCTTACCCGCTCCGGCTGAAGACCCAGCTCCTGTCAATGCCATTTTTGAAATCACCCAGTTGGACCTGCCCATCACCGCCCTTGACATCGCCGCCAAAACCAAGGCAGACCAAACGCTCGCCCAGGTGCTCGACTGGGTGAGGAGGGGGTGGCCGGGAGGCAATGTTGATAACAAATTCGCACCCTTTAAGACTCGCATGCAGGAGCTGTCCAGTTTGCAGGGTTGTCTACTGTGGGGCACTCGAGTGATCATTCCGACCTCGCTGCGTACCCGAGTCCTGGAGGCGTTGCACGAGGGACACCCCGGCATTGTGAGAATGAAGGCGTTGGCACGCAGCTACGTGTGGTGGCCAGGTCTAGACGAGGACATTGTCAATTGGGTAAGTTCCTGCAGCATTTGCCAGGAATCCCGTCCTGCTCCCCCCATCGCCACCCCTACCAGATGGGAGAGCGCCAGCGCCCCTTGGTCTAGAATCCATATCGATCTGGCCGGCCCCGTGCATGGAAAGATGTTCCTAGTGGTCGTGGACGCTTATTCCAAGTGGATAGACGTGGCGCAGCTATCCACGACCACCACACTAGCAATCACCAATGTGTTAACGCGCCTGTTCGTTACCCATGGACTACCCGACTCCTTGGTCTCCGATAATGGCCCACAGTTCGCATCAGTAGAATTCAGCCGTTTTGCAGCCAACCTAGGCATTCGCCACATTTTCACAGCCCCATTTCACCCTGCGAGTAATGGGTTGGCTGAAAGGGCCGTCAGGACCACCAAAGAGGCCCTCGCTAGGTTTGGCAGAGATGACTGGCACCACAAACTCTCACGGTTCCTGATGAGCCAGCACTCAACCCCCTGTGCAGTCACCAATAAGTCCCCAGCGGAACTTCTGATGGGCCGGCGCCTGAGGACTGTATTAGATAGACTGCACCCACAATACTGCCCTGACTCTCCCCTCGCTTCCACTTCGGGGGTTAGACATTTTATGTTACAGGAGCCGATATTCGCAAGGAATTTCGCTGGGGACCCACTTTGGATTCCGGGCGAGGTCATCGCCGTCACCGGGCCGAGATCATATAGAGTCAGGCTGGAGGATGGTCGCGTCTGGAGGAGACACATAGACCAACTCAGAAGGCGCCACAGCAACCTCGCAAACAAGAATCCAGAGTCTCCAGTCGAAGGGGAACCGTCCCATCCGCCACACAGCCACACCGCACCCAGTGACCAGTCTGCGCCAGCGGTCGTTCCGGTCAGCCCAAACTCGGACAACAGCGCCCAGAGAGTTGACCAACCGGATCCAACCCACGAGAGTTTGACTCCAGAAACCAACCCGGTGGTTTCCGAGGATGCCCAGTCCAGAGAGAGTGTTGGCGACACTATGCCAGCTCAACCGTCACAGACTGATACCGAACAGTCAGACAATGTTCCCGAGTTGCGCCGCTCCGGGCGCCAACACAAACCCCCCATCTACCTCAAGGACTATGCGTGTTCGCATCTGGGGGGAAGGGGTGTTATGTCCTGAGGACTCAAGGAGTTCTCACTCAGGTCCACTCACTTTGTGTGGGCGTTATTCCCCCATTCCCATTGGTCAGTTCTCCCCAGCAGCCAGCTATAAAAGCAGGCTGCGGGGTCCAACTGGCTGCTGATTGCTGCGAGCCAGTTCCAGGCTTGGCAAGCACAGTCAGCCCTTTATTTGTAAATAAAGTACTGTTGCACTCGTGCTCTGGTTCAGCCTCTCATTGCTCAAACTTAACAGGTACATTCCTATACACGGAAGATAGTTTGAGGTTGAAGCTATGTGGGGTTGAGGCTGTAACAATGGAGTCAGGTAGGGCATTCCAGGCATTGACCACTCAGAGTTGTTGCTAGAGTTGTATTTTCTGCAATTGAGTTTGGAGTGGTTTACCATGAGTTTGTATCGGTTGTTTGCCCGTGTATTATTGCGGTTGAAGCTGAAGTTGTTGTTGACAGGCAAGACGTTGTAGCAGACAATGTTGTGTACTATGCTTAGATCAGACCGCAGGCGGGGCAGTTCCAGATTGTCCAGGTCCAAAATTTCAAGCCTGGAGGCATATTGTGAGTAGAGGAGTGGAGTACTTTTCTCGAGAAATACCTCTGAACGCTTTCAATTGTGTTAATGTCCGATATATAGTGTGGGTTCCAGTCGGGCGAGCTGCATTCGAGAACTGGCCTGGCAAAGGTTTTGTATGCCCTAGTTAACAATTCAATGTTGCTGGAGAAGAAGCTTCCCAAAATAACTTATGACCACAATTGACCCTCAACATTTATGTAGTTAAGTGAGAAATCTATGAAGGGGATTTTGTCCTATTTTATACAACTTTTCTTGCCACCTTTGTGAAGGGAATCACTGAAGTTGTTAAATGAGTCCCACAGTCGTTAAGTGGTTTCCCAGCTGACTCTGCTAGTCAGAAGGTCAGCAAAGGGGATCACCCTGATTCTGGGGACACAGCCGTTATAAATATGAACCGGTTGCCAAGCATCCAAATGTGAATCACATGACCAGGGGGATCCTGAAAGGGTCAAAAATAAACGTGAAAAATGGTCCCAAGTCACTTTTTTCAATGCTGGGGTGTCTTCAAACTAAATGAATTATTGTTGATGACTACCTGTTCCATTATGGTGAATATAAGCACAATTACAGGCTAACTCTGCCGACTGGCAGCAGTTCGATTCTGACTGGCTCCAGATTACCCCAGACTTCCATCCTTCCGAGGTTGGTAAAATGAGGACCCAGATTGTTGGGGACAATAAACTGACTCTGTAAACTGTTTAGAGAGGGCGGTAAAGCACCATGAAGCAGTATATAAGTCTAAGGGCTATTGCTCTTTCTTCCTTCCTTCCTTCCTTCCTTCCTTCCTTCCTTCCTTCCTTCCTTCCTTCCCATGATCACACAGTGGCTAGAATGCACTACTGCAGGCAACCTCTGCCCACTGCCAGGAGTTCGATCCTGACCGGCTCAAGGTCGACTCCGCCTTCCCTCCTTCCAAGGTGGGTAATTGAGGACCCAGATTGTTGGAGTCCATAGGCTTTGTAAACTGCTTAGGGCTGCAAAGCGCTGTGAAGCAGTATATAAATCTAAGGGCTAGTGCAAAGCCGACAGTTGGAAGCTGGAATTGGGTCTTCCTGAATGAGGAGCTGGGTTGTTTTTTTTTTTAAAGACATTCTTCTTAGGATTTGGATGTGAAACAGGTGCCGCTTTGCAATAAGGCGCCTGAAATGGGCCCCCCTTTCTTCACCCCCCCAAACTGCCGTCAATCTGCAAGGGCGTCTTTTGTTTTCTTCTCCGTTTCTTCATAAGCCTGTTGCTGATGGAAATGCGCAGCTCAGGGAGCTTAACCGTTATGTGCAATGACCTTTACTTTTCATATTAATATATTATTGCCAGATCTGTATGACTCGGCGAAGGCAGTTTGGAAATTCAGATGAAATGCCACGGCGACGCAGTGTCTTCCGTCCAGACCCTTCTCCTCCCACCCATCGACCCGCCTGTCTCCCAGCTCAGGCATCCGGCGGCGGCAAAGCTGGCAATATACATCCTTCTCTCTCTCTCTCTCTCTCCCCTTCTCTCTCTTTCTGTCCTTCTCCATCTCCCCATCTCTCCTTCTTTCTCTCTCTCTGTCCTTCTTTCTCTCCCCTTTCTCCTTCTCTCTCCTTTTTGTCTTTTTTTCTCTCCCCTTCTTTCTCTCCCCTTCTTTGTCCTCCCTCTCCCCTTCTTTCTCTGTCCTTCTTTCTCTCCCCTTTCTCCTTCTCTCCCTCCTCTTTCTGTCCTTGCTTCTTTTTCTCTCCC
>NW_020769373.1:3547362-3563797 GCF_900518735.1 Pseudonaja textilis | reverse complement strand
CTCCTTCTCTCCCTCCTCTTTCTGTCCTTGCTTCTTTTTCTCTCCCCTTCTTTCTATCCTTCTCTCCCTTCTTTCTCTCTCCTTCTCCCTCTCCCCTTCCCTCCTTTCTCTGTTCTTCTGTGTCCTTCTTTCTCTCCCCTTCTTTCTCTCTCTCCTTCTCTCTCTCCCCCTCTCTCCCCCTTCTTTCACTCTCTTTCTCTCCCCCATTCTTTATCTCTTTCTCTTTCTACCTCTCTCTCTCTCCTCACTCCCCCTCTCTTTCCTTTCTCTTTTATTGACTTGGAGAGCTTTGCCCAAGCAACTTGATCGAGAGTAACATTATCAAGAGCTTTGCGGGCCCGCTTCTTTTGTCATTCCCACACCCGTGTCGGCTCGACACTCGTCACTGTCAATCAAACCGCAATAAGACGCAGATGAGTTGCTCATTTGGTTTAATAAAATCTCCCTGCTTATTTGCAGTGCAGTCATTATGCCACATAATTGCTGCACCGCCGAGGTGAACAGCCGGTTGCCTGGGGATATGAAAGGAGGGGTGGATATGAAGGGGTTTTTCTCCTCTCCTTGTATCCCTCTCCCTAGTCACTCATATCCCTAAAATTAATATTGTATTTGAATCTGCTCCCTGCCACTCCTACATGCGCACCCATGCCGATGCAAGGCTAACATTATTACTTATTATTTGGATGTGAAGTCATTTATTTTGAATTGCCTTGGCAAGTCTGCCAAGCTCAATTGCATTGAGGAGGGCTCGGTGCCAGTTTTAATGGCCACTGGAAACCGAAGACCCAGAATTAGGAAAAGAACCCGCTTATAGGCTCACCTGCCGCGTGGTCCCTAAGCTGGAGGGGCGGGAAAAAATAATCAAAGCACTGGGCCTCTGTTATTGTGCTTCTATGGACACCATCTTAGGCTGAATGGTCCCTAGGGTTTGTGTGAAAGGAAACAAACCAAGATGGTTTATTTCTTAGGCTGAGACGTCATTGGGAAACAAACTTAAGATGGTTCCTTCGCTTGAGGAGGGAACTTAAAGATGCAGCATTGAAAAAAACGGGAGTCTGAGATGGTTTTGAAGAGAAACTTTGCAAAACTTGGTGTAGGTCAGGTTTGCACCAACTGCACTTAGTAGTGGTTTCCGATTTGTGACAATAAACATGCATTTTTTCCCCCAAGAGCTCGCAAAGTTCAATGTACACAGGCATTAGTTTTTGTGGCTGCAGCTAAAGCAACAAACCATGTTGTTGGGAGATCTGGCCTTGCCTTGCTAAGGAGACCATCAAGAAATTCTCAAATTAAACCCCGATTCGTGGAAACGAGCCTGGCACAATAACAGAAGCTAATCTCCAACCTAGCCTCAAATTACATACACACACATACATATATATATATGTTCGAACACAATGCAGAAGCCTGATGATGGCAGATGAGATTCTGCCGAAACGTTGCTACAACTTTAAAAGCACAACTATAATGACATGGGGAAATACCTGAACAAAGCTGAATACCATACATGTAAGTACCCACGAAAACATAAGAAAACAAATATATACTGTGTGTTGTGTGTGTATATGTGTGTGTGTATACATATATGTATGTATGTATGTATGTATGTGTGTGTGTGTGTGTGTGTGTGTATATATATATATATATTGTTTTTGTAGATTTTCATGGGTACAGGTATGTAGGTCTAGGTGTGTTCGGGTCTTTTCCCGTGTAAGATTAAGAGTATCTTGGCGACGTTTCGGTGAGGTCCCACTCGCCATCCTCAGGCTGGTGCTTTGCACTTCGTGCCTGCACTATCTAATTTGATCTAAACGTCATCCGCAAAGTAATCCAAGCAATGACTTACTGGGGAGCATTTTATTCTTACTTTTAACTGTAGCTTGCAAAGGGGAATGCTGCATTTGAAGTGTTGTAATCTTACAGCCAACCACGCTCAAAAGAAATGGAGACAGAGGGCGGGGAGCGAGAAAGAAAAAGAGAAAAAAAGAGGGGGAGAGGAGAAAGAAAGAGAGAGAGAGAGAGGAGAGAGAGAAAGAGAGGAGAGAAAGAGAGAGAGGGAGGGAGAGAGATATGCATCTTTATCATTACATGAATATTATTTTTGTCCATAGCAAATGTATGCAAATTGACCTGATAGACTGAAACTCAGATGATTAAGCGATTCATATTTCTTTAATTGGGTTGAAGCCCCTTGTGGCCGCTTCAAACATCCTCTTTCTCCAGAGTTGGTTTTCTTCCCCCTCTCCTATCCGTCCAGCCGTGAGAAAGAGCTGCTGAAATGAAGTCTGTATATCAGCTGTTTTTAACAAGGGGTTTGTGTTCTAACCATTTTGTTTCCTTGAAGGAAAAACTCTTTTGCTTGTTCATCAAAATCTTCATGCAGAATTTCTGACCACCTCGGGCAAACGTAACTTTTTTTTTTTTTTTGCCCATTCAGATTAGCAAGAGGATGTCTGCTAAGAGCAAAATGAATATTAAGCCCTCTCTTGAAAAGTTCCATCCGTAACCTTGATTCTTTATACGGAAGAAAAATGATGGTGGGTTGGGTTTTGTTTTTGTTTTCGCAAAACTTCTCATTCCTTATAGGGTTTGTCAACTGATTTGGAGGCATCTTTGCTAATTAAGCAGAGGAATTTAGTAGATTCATTTGTTGGCAGGCAACAATGTATGCCCATAACCTACAAACAGGACTGGCGCCTGGAGCCATACATCTTGGGTATTACTGTAAGCTGGAATCGCGGTTCACGGGGTTTGAGGTTAATGTATTCTGCCTGTAAGACAGTGTGATTTGGGGGGGGGGGGAATTTGACTTCTGTGAGTCACGTTCATGGTCGGTTTTGACTGACTTCTTCTTCTTCTGCATCTAAGATCAAACTTTAAACTGCCAGGATGAAGTTCCCTTCTTGGCTTTGTCGTTGACCAGAAATAAATCATTATCAGCACATGATTCTGGTAGCAGCCGACCTACCAGCAAACGGCCTGGGCACACGGTGTTGCTATCTGCTAAGAACTTCCACCTGGGCATATTGGTTTTACATATTGTTCCAACCCTCAGTCTATTCAAGGTTCTCCAAGTAGAATAGGAGAGTTGGAAGGGACCTTAAAGGTCTTCTAGTCCAATCCACTGCTTAGGCAGGAAACCCTACACTTCAGACAAATGGTTGTCCAATCTCTTCTTAAAAACTTGGAGCGTTTACAACTTCTGAAGGCAAGTTGCTCCATAGATTAATTGTTCTCACTGTCAGAAAATTCCTCTTTAGTTCTAGGTTGCTTCTCTCCTTAATTAGTTTCCACCCATTGCTTCTTGTCCTGCCTTCAAGTGCTTTGGAGTTATAAGTAGTATAAGGGAGGTCAGATCCTACAGTCATGTCCCCCTTAAACGTTACTCCTTGCTCGATGGTTTCCTTCGTCCATCTTTTAATTCGATGTTGTCCTTGGGCCCCCTCAAGAATGTTTGTTTTTGACATGAAGCTGTTCCTTGATCTTGGATGTGGGGCACAGGTCTGTCCAGGGGAGGCTGAGAATTGTTCTCTTCTCTTTGGCGAAACAACCACCGAACACAAACTGTGCCAGTGTGAAGAGTGACACAGGGGGATTCTTACTAGAATTCACACACACACAAGAAAGAAAGAAACAGATGGAAGATCAACAGCAAAAACCCTTAGACTTATAGGCCACTTCGCAGTGCTTTACTGCCCTTCTCTAAGCAGTTTACAGAGTCTGCATCTAACCGCCGACAAGGGTTTGTGTTTGGAAGGGCTTCCTTGATTCAGCAAATCAAACCCACTGGATTCTTTGAATCGGGTTGACAATGGAATGTGATCCAAAAGGATGGACTGAATCCATGCATTTATCAAATTGAGCTTGTTCTGGACAAAGATAAAAGGAGGCAAATATTTTTTTTAAAAGGTGGAGGTTTCCATCTAGTGGTGTCTTTTATTTCTCATCATCTGTCAGAAACTAATTGGGTTGGCATCTCATAACTGGTACCCACCAGAGATCTGGTACCTATAAGAGTAATGATTTGCCAGGCACAATGATTTGTGGCACTACTGATGCTGACTAAGCCATAAAGTGGTTTGTTTAGAGTGAGATTAAATGGTTTTTTTTTGTCAATTCAGGCATGCCTAACTCGTAGGCTGTGAGACAGTGTTATGTCAACCAGGTTATTCCGCTTGTTCTAAAAAATCTTGGTTAAAGCACCTGATTGTTTAAGGCAGTGTTTCTTAACCTTGGTAACTTGGAAGATGTGTGGACTTCAATTCCCAGAATTCCCCAGCTAGCAAACCTTCCGAAGGGGCAAAGGTCAACAGGGAAGCCAGAGTCGCTGAACGACCGTGTGACCAAGTGCAGGGATTCACGTAACAACCCTGGCGAGAAACGTCCGTAAAATGGGGCAAAACTTGCTCAACAAAGGCCTGTCTCCCTTAGCAAGTGAAATTTTGTGGCCATTAAGTCGAGGACTCCCGGGATAAGCTGAAGAGAAATGGGACCAAGGCGCTTCCTCCAAGGTGACAGATGATGTTGCCCAGCCTGGTGAAAAGACGTTCAGAAACCAAACAAGGAGCTCAAGAGAAGAAACCGCCACCAGCCACCGTCTCCCACCCCACAAATACTTTCCACCATTTTGAAATGGTAATTATTTTTCTTTTTTGGGGTGGGGGGGTGGGGGGTCAAGGATGATGGGATATGTAGTCCACCAGAATTAGGGAAATTGCTTCTCCTGGCAAAAGGCTCCTCCTCCTCTTCTGGCCTCGCCCTTGTTCCCGTTCACCAATCAACGTCTTGCTCTCCCCCCCGCCCTCCAGTCCAAACGCTTTCATTGGCTAATATCCGCGTCTGTTAAATCGTTCCTCTGCATAATCCGACCGCCTTTGGAAAATGGGCGGCTGCACCATCCAATCCGGAGGCTCTGCCCCTCCCACCCAGTCGGCGTCATCGGGCTCGGCCTCTTAGCGACGGGGGGGCGCGGCCTCCCCCGCCCCCGCCGCAACCGCTCCCTCGGAGGTTTGCGCCGGACGGAAGTCACAAAAGCAGCGGTGACGAAGGGCGGGCTCAAGGCGGGGACTGGCCAATCAGCGCGTCGCGTCCCTTGCCCAAAGAGCCTCTGTCGAGAGCCCCGGGAGCAGTCCAGATGGGGGTGGCGAGGAGGAAGCAGGCAGGGCGCCAGCGGGGCCAGTCGTGGTGAGTCCGGGGGAGGTCAGGCTGCGAGCGGAGGTGGGGCGGGGCGTGTGGGTGGGTGTGTGTGAGAAAGGGGTAGAAATCCCGCCGCGGGACTGCCCACGCATGCGCGTCCTGCCTTGCGCGACGGTGCCCGGCGAGGGCCAAACTTCCCCTGCCCTTCCATCGGGAGCGGAAGCGAAATTGGTTCGCTCTGACAGCCGGCCTGTGCGGATGCGGCCGCCGAGGCTCCGCGCCCCCCTCGGCCGAAGGTGCGCGGAGGGGAGGCGCTCGGGGTGGGGATGCGGGAAGGAGGAGGCTCCGCTCCTGGGCTGGAGAAGCGCCGGGCCCGGCGGGGACCGGCAGGCTGCCCTTCGCCCAGGTCGGGTTGCTGGCGTCCAGCTTCACCTGGCGAACTTCCAGGGTGGGGCGGCGGGGAAGGAGGAGGCGGAGGCGGAGGAGGCCTCGGTGGGCAGCCCGGCTCTTCCTTCCGGCGCTGCTTCGCCAGGGGAAGGTCTGCCCGGGCAGTGGGGAGGTTTCACCGGTTGGGCGCCCGAAGCGGCGGCTTCTCCCCCTTGAGGGACCTGCTGGTCCTCGGCTTGTGGGGGGGCGGGGTATGTGTGTGTCTCTCTCTGATGTGTGTGTGTGTGTGTATGTGTGTATATATATATATGTGTGTGTGTGTGTGTGTGTGTGTGTGTATAATTATATACATACATACATACATACATACATACATACACATATATATATATTTATTATGTGTATGTCTAAGTTTTATTCTCTATCTCTTCTTCTATATGTATGTGTTTGTGCTGACATGTAGATACACATTTATATGTATATGTGTGTATATGTAAATATATAAATATGTATACACACACCACACCCTATATGTGTGTGTGTGTATGTATGTATATGTATGTATATTTTCTTAAGTTTTTGCGGGTACTTACATGTATGGTATTCAGCTTTGTTCGGGTATTTTCCCACGTCATTATAGTTGTGCTTTTAAAGTTGTAGCAACATTTCGGCAACAGAGAAGCCTGATGATGGCAGATGAGATTCTGCCGAAACGTCGCTACAACTTCAAAAGCACAACTATAATGACGTGGGAAAATACCCGAACGTAGCTGAATACCATACACACATGTATATGTATGTATGTATATCTATATACACACATATGTATACACATATACATACACATATGTATATGAGAGATACACAAAGATAATATATAGATATAAGATATAATAACCACCCAACACCTGTGTGTATGAGTCTGTGCGCACTCAAACTCACAACATCCACCTTGTTGGGTGAGTTAGGCTCAGAGAGGGAGAGAAAGAGACCTGGCCCAAAGCCACCTAGCCCGGTTACAGGGAATATATTATGATGATGATAGGGTTGTGAAGTATAATTATTATTATGGTACGGAGCATAATCAGCCAGAATATTATGAATAATCTGCAGCTAGATTTACAGCCTGCTGAAAATAATTCAAATCCTGACCTATGGACCTAAAAATTATTAGTGTAGCTCCTAAGGATATAAAGTCTAAACAAGGTGCGTGTTGGGGATGAGGAGAGGTTGTAGGTCTAATAAATTCAAAATTTCCAAATATGGAAGGAGTCCTTTAGTTGTTGCTTAGAGGACTGTAGTCATGATGGGTATGACAGATAATTATTATGATGTCACAGTTGATCAGGCAGTCAGACAGGTGTTTAGTGGATTTGGTGTTTTTTCCACCTGTGAGGTGTTATATTTTTACCCACTTTCTAAATTTATTTATTAAGAAAACGTACAGGGCTTCCCAACTCACTCACCCTAGCAAACAACCCTGTGAGGTGGGCTGAGCTAAGAGAGACCAACTGATCCGAAATCACTAGAGCTAACAGTCTCTTGGTTTCTAGACAGTACTCTTCACCAATTTATTGTATGCCTGTTGTATATTGTGTTATATGAAGGCAGACTTGGTTATTGCAAGCCTCCCTGGCTAAACTTGACTTGCAAAAAACTTCAAAAACTGGCCTTCAGAAAAGAGTGGTCCTTTTTCCTCTTATTAGTATAAGAAGTGTCAAAGGTCACTTCAAAATGTTGGTTTCTTTTCCTTTGGTTTATATGTACACATCAACCAGTTTTATCATTCATGGTTTATGGCCCTCCATTGTGACGGAGCCATGGTTAAAATGTTAATTATGGATTACCTTTTTATCCTCCTGCAGCGTAAAGCCTCTTGGCTTAAAAAAGCAATTTAGGGTTATTTATTTTTTTGTAAAAAGTTTTTTTTTATTTTTTTGTATTTCAAAAACATATCTTTTAGTGAACAGAATGGTTCCAGGTTTTCACATTTCCATACAAATATGACCTTGGTTACATATTCATCTTTCACATTTGGTTTCATTTCATATCATATTAAATTTCATATTTTCTATCCATTTTTTCAAAAATTCTTATATTCTTCAAATTTATTTTATATAAACAGTCCTCATATCTGCACATTCACATTATACATTTATCTGTCACATTTGCGATTTCATCGGATATTCTTATTTCATTATTCCAAAAGTTCCATCTTAATTCTAACCTTTCAAAAGATTTCCCCTAAAGGTTATTTTGACTGAGGAAGCTTATATCTCTAGAAATCAAGGATTTTCCACGCTAATTCTGCTCCTGAGCTGGAATTAGCAAACAAAAAAAGCAAAAAACTGCTTTTCACTCAGTATATTTCTTTCAGGGTACAGAGCCACAAGAGGAGGAATGTTAGCAAACAGGTGGCAAATTTGAGATTAGAAACAAAGAAACTGAAATTAAACATTTAGCTAAACTGGCCTTTCCCATATCTCCTATTTTAAAATCTTATAATCTCCAGCTGATTTAGTTTATAGAATATATATTTTTGGGACTGGCTCTACCTAAGAGTGAGAACAGGTGCAAAGGGAGTTTATTTTATTTCTTTATTGGGTTTATAAAAGGCTTCACCCCATAGGCTTTTAGAGTTATACTGGTGGTCCTCAACTTATGACTAAAACTGAGCCTGAAATTTGTATGTTGCTCTTGTTAAGCAAGTTTTGCCTCACTTTACGACCTTTCTTGCCACAGTTAAGTGAATCTTTGCAGTGAAGTTAGTAACACGGTTGGATGAATCTGGCTTCCCAAATTGCTTGTCGGAGGATTGCAGAAGGGGATCACATGACCCCAGGACACTGCAACCGTCATAACTATGAGTCGGTTGCCAAAGCGTCTGAATTTTGATCAGGTGTCCAGGGGGAGTGCTTCAGTGGTTGCAAGTATAAAAATAATCCCTGGTCACTTTTTTCAAAGCTCTTGTAACCTTGAACCAGTGGTGGGATTCAGAAGTTTTTACTACCGGTTCTGTGGGCGTGGCTTGGTGGGTGTGGCAGGGGAAGGATATTGCAAAATCCCCCTTCCCTCCCCACCTCACTAACCTGTTTTCCAGCTCCGTTCTCCTGTGCAGGGCAACCAAAGAAGACCCAGCCAATCAGCTGGGACTCGGGAGGCGGAGAATAGAGGGGGCGGGGCTAGTCAGAGGTGGGATTGGCCGGTTCTCTGAACTGTTCAAAATTTCCACTACCGGTTCTCCAGAACTGATGAGAACCTGCTGAATCCCATTTCTGCCTTGAACGGTCACTAAACAAGCCATTGTAAGTTGAGGATTACCTGTATTGAGAGAGAGAGAGAAAGAGAGAGAGAGAAGAAGAAAGGGAAGGGAAGGAAAGGAGAAAGAGGAAATGAGAGAAAAGGAGGGGAAGAAAGAGGGAAGGGAAGGAGATAGAGAAAGAAGGACAAAAAGAAGAAAAAATTAAGGGAGAGAGAGAGCGAAAGAAAGAAAAAAGAAAGAAAGAAAACGAAGGGTAAAGATTCCTCCTTAAGCATTGTACTTAAAGTACTTTTTTCCGGTTGCCGTTTCTTGTAAAAGTCCCTGCAGCCAACCGAAGAATTATGCATGTAGAAATGGATTTAACTTGAGCCTACATCTTTTGGGAAGGTAGAGGTGGTCGGATCATATAAAAGCTCAGAACAGTCGTCCTTATTTTCTACCGGTGAATTTCATGGAGGCATCTGGTGGGTTGCAGCGGAAAAACCAAGTAGATCTTTGGAATTTGGCCTTGTCCGGCTGTCCTTAAATCACTTCCCGATTTCTTAACTAAACATGTTTACGACGGCTTCTCCGGATTCTTCTGGAAGGCCCTTCCTAGTTCTTGGCTGCCCCTGAAATTGTATATGACTCGGTAGTCCTTCTGGACAGGAAGAAAGGAACCAGAGGAAAAACAATGCAAGGAATTTTCTTGGATATAAGAATAAGATCTCTAGCGCTTAATCCTTAATCTGTAGTTTGGGGTCTCTCTCTCTCTCTCTCTCTTTTTACAATATATTTTCCCCCCTCCTGTTTCCTTCCTTCTCTGTCAATTTCCCTCCTGGGATTTATCTATTTGCGAAAACCTGAACTCTGTATCCGGGCAGGGCGGCTTCATCCAACACATTTCTGCATCTATTTTGTGAGGCAGTCAGAAATTTGGTTGAAGTATATCGGGCGTGTCCTTGTTTCTCAATTGGAAAACTTGAGGATGGAGGCAGAAAAGTACCCACAGCCTTTCAGTGGAAATAGGAACTGCAGGAAGTCATGAGGTGTTCAGAAAAAAATAGGTGTGCTGGCATTTACAACGGAGTGGGCAGACAAGTCTAACCTGCTGTCGGTTCCTTGGCTGGCTTATTTTTGTTTTACGTGCCCTTTAGGTGAGATCACGTTCCCTAAAAATGGTATTGTGTGCCTGTGGTTTCTGAACAGCACAAAACGCATTCCAGGGAGAGGGAGGGGAAAACCACCTTTATTTCTTCGTTATTCAAGATAATTTAAGAATGCCTTAACGAGAACAACAACAAAAAATTAGCCTCTACCAAATCTGCTGGAATCTGGTTTCAGAAATGAAGATGTTAGTGACTGTGTGGGTGTTGAGTGTTGAGTTGTCATCCTGTAAGCAAAATCCTTATAGCATTTTTGTCATTCTGATACCTTATTTTCTAACATTTTATAAATGGAGCTTTCTGTGATCCATGCAGGGAAGCATCAGCTAAGCATGCCAGCCTGTGGCTTAAGCACATCTGGAATTTCTCTGAATCTTTCAGTGTAAGCAATTCTGAAAGACACCCACGAAAAGGAACACACTGGTGAAATACACATTGGCTACCGATCGCGTTTTCACTGTAGTGTTACATACAGGTGGTCCTTGACTTATAACCATGGCTTACCTCCTTGACTTTATGTCTTATCTCCTGTTCCAGGCTGTTGCAAGCATCCCTCCTTAATGTGCCAATTTTCTCCAGCAAGCAACCTTGATTCCACCATATTTGTTACATTTCCCCCCAAAAAAGGGAATTAGGAATATGGGTTTGCTGAGAAAGCTAGCTTAGTTCTATCAATTCATATTTCATGGAATATGAGCTTCCAACTGGGTGAAAAATCGGAAACTTAAACAGCTAAAGCCCACGGGCAGTTAGACTAAGAACATCTCTCTTGAGCAGAGCAGTGGGGACTGAGTCACTAACTTCACCTTCATGTTTTCAGGTTGGAAAGTAACTGTAGAAAGTTGGACGCTTGGGAAGTATAGTACAATTCCACCTGGTGTTTTGGGCTACACGTTATGAACCCTTTCTGGAGCATGTCTGCAAGTTCTACACGCAAGGTAACTTATCTGCTGTTCATTCCTCTTTATTTTATTTTTCGCATGTTCTGAACTATAAACTTCAGTCATTTTAAAACTAATTCCTGTGTAATTAAGTAGAAAGCATTTTTTTTAAAAAAGTAGACTCTTCAGTCCTATAATTCCAGAATGACCTTCCTGGACATCCCTTTCTTCAAAGGAGAAGTTGCTTTCGTGGGCTTCTTCCATCCTTCAGAAGTTAGCCAAGAGTTTAAAAAAAGGATCTGGCAAAAGCAGATAGGTTGATAGTGATATTCTTATGAGAAAGTAGGCTTGGGTGTCTTGTTTAGCTAACGACAATCTATATTTGGCCATACTTGGTTTATGCCTAGCAACCAACGTTCAGTGAATTGAGTCGTTGGGACTAGCTGGATGCAAATCTGCTTAATTGCTACGGGAGTGGGGTTGAATTATATCCTTTGCAGCTGGAATTCGACTTTTCTTGTTTGGCCTCCTTCCTGCAGAAACCGGAAACGGAAGAAAAAGCTCTGCTTGGCGAGCTGAAGACCAGTCCTCCGCGCTCCGCTCCCAAGAAACAGCTGCCTTCCGTTCCCAAGAATGTCATGCCAATAACCAAGCCTGCTTCTCCTGCCCTGTCAGCCCAGTCTACCAACGGAACCCACGCCTCCTATGGACCTTTCTATTTGGAATATTCCCTGCTGGCAGAATAGTATGTCTTGTCATTGGCTTTAATATAAGTAGGGGATTCGGGGCAAATTCCCCCGAGGTTTTGATCGTCTTCTTCTGGGAGTTGATGGGCAGGTTTTCTGGAGAGTGGCAAGATTTCCACGGAGTTCTCGAAAAGCGATTTATAATCCTGCCATCTTTTGTAAGGGAGATTCAAGACGGGCAAAGGAAAACTTCTCATGGTGGCCCTTAAGATGCAGTGGGATATCATGAAGTTGAATCTCCAGTTTGCATTCTGCTTTGTGGTCACAAAATACGTTGACATGCAACAAGGCAAATAGAGAGAGAGAGAGAGAGAGCGTGTCCTGGGCAGGTCAAATCTGGATCAGATCTCACTCTTCCGCCCTCAGTTCTGTTGGAAGGGTTGCAGGAGAACTCCTAGTTTAGGTAAGGCTGCCCAGGATTGTTTTGAGAGTTGGCAACATACAACTTGAATCACAACAAGCTCTCTTTAGCATCCAGCGGGATGATGTCAGTTTCAAAGATGTCTTGTTGGAAAAGATGCACAGCAAATTCCCTTCATCTGTTCTCCCAGGTGTTAGATTTTAACTTCCAGAATTCAAGCCAGCACGGGGAATGGTTGGAGTGGCTCAGAATTACGTCTTTTCCGGGAGTTGAAGGAGTGTGTGATCGTATTGGGGAAAAGCTCTTATAGATAATTAAGTAAAATAAAATCCGGTTCTTTTCTTCGATCATCTGCTAATCTGTATCCTAAGTATGTGATTGAAAAAGAGAAGAAATTGATCAGCACCAGTTCCAATCCCTACTGAAAAGCAATTTCTGAATGGGTTATGAATGAAGGGATGCATTTCAGAGGGGGTATTCAGCAGGTTCTGACCAGTTCTGGAGAACCAGTAGCAGAAATTTGCAGTAGTTTGGAGAACCAGTAAACCCCACCTCTGACTGGTCCCACCAACCCCATCTCTTCTCTGCCTCCCACTGAGTCCCAGCTGATCGGCTGGGTCTCCTTTGGTTGCCCTGCAGAGGAGAACAGAGCTGGAAAGCAGGTTAGTGGGGGGGGGAGGGGGATTTTGCAGTATCCTTCTGCCACGCCCACCAAGCCACGCCCACAGAATTGGTAGTAAAAAAAATTGAATCCCACCACTGGTGCATTTCCCTTGACATAAACCCCTATTATGTTTTTTATAAATAAGTTTATTGTAAAATGGGCCGTCGGATAAGACAAACTAGATGAAGGGTGTCCTCTGCTTTTGTTGTGTCTTCGTTGCTGCCCGTTGTTGGCTCAAAAGGACAGCAAATCGACCCATTTAAGAAATTTATTTCCATGTCAGTGTATTCTTGGCTTGGTTAAGACTCTTTATCAACCCTTCTGAAAATTGTGAATAGACCTGTTTAAATGTGAATTAACGCAGGCCTTGCTGGTGCTACAGTCGGTGAGAAAGCTCACTTTCTCTACTGGCTTTGTTCAGTTTTAACAGATGTGCACTTTAGCTAATCAGAATCTTATTTATGAAATCTTTTCCATCTCCTTGGTCTGGCAAAAGGCCACCCCTGCTTCTGTTCACTCGATGGCTGGGTCAGAGTCTGCCACTATGCTGGGAACACAACTGCCTCTTGTTCTCACACATGCCCTCCCCTGTCAAGAAAGCATTGGGCGTCCTTCTTCTCCCAGCTGCACCAGGATTACATGATGTAATACGCTCCCAAAAGTTTCTAAAAAGATCAGAAATATCATAAGTCATCCTTCTGTATCAGGCAAAAGGGGCTACAAAAGTCCCAGTTTAACAAATAAATCAGTTTGAAGCAGATCCTGGTTAGCAGGCAGTTTTCAGCAAGCCTGCATGCTTTTGGAAAAAGATAGCTTTATTTTCCTTTGCTGTGATTTTCATCTCTTATTTCCTTGCTGTCCTTCTCACTTTCTTGGCACACCTGTCTTATAGGCTCACTTTGCGAGTCCTCAAAGCTGGTGAGGTTCTTCCAGCCATCTCAGTAAATGCTTTCCGTAACTGGATCCCCAATGTTTAAAGCAAGGGCCTTCCAACTTGACAGCTTTAAGACTTGTGAACTTCCACTCCCAGAATTCCTCCTCCACTCATGTTAGCTCAGGAATTCTGGGAGCTGAAGTCCACAAGTCTTAAACTTGCCAAGTTTGAAGGCCCTTGGTTTAAAGTATATCCTGGTTAATAGTGCCCTCTGTGTACCCTGCAGCGGTCTTTCCCAACCTTGGCAATTTGAAGAGGTGTAGACTTCCAACTCCCAGAATTCCCCAACCAGCCATGGGGAAGTTGGAAGTTCTGGGAGTTGGAAGTTTCATCCCTCTTCACATTGCCAACCGTTGAGAAAGACGGCTCTAGATTGGCTGTGGCAGATGAGCAGAGCTTTGGCCTTTGGCTCTGAGGAAGAAATGTCTTAATTCAAGGAAGAGGTCAGTGGTGGCTTGGTTCTCACCAAGGTGCAGTTGAAAAGCGTTTCTAATTGTGTCTTTTATTTCAGTACTCTGGTTGTGAAGCAGAAGCTGCCAGGAGTCTATGTGCAGCCTTCTTATCAGTCTGCATTAAGTAAGTCTGACAGTCCTCCTCTGTTTTGCCTCCCATACACAGTTATTTCAGTGGCTCATTTTCTTTTCTTCTGGTTTTTTTGTTTTTTTTTGTTTTTTGAATAGTGTGGTTTGGAGTCATATTCATAAGACACGGACTATACCAGGACGGTGTGTTTAAGTTTACAATCTACATCCCTGACAATTATCCTGATGGGGACTGCCCAGTAAGTAACCTTCAAATAGTCCTGAATATTATTTGAATAATGCTCACTGACCAGCCTCAATATTTACTTGGAAGTACCTATAGAAGGCTGGTGTTTATGGTGTTCTTTATGGACGGTATCTTATCTTACTCTCCAGCCAAAGAAATGTCGAAATTGGCTTACCTTTGGCCCTTGAAAAGGACACCTCTGAGTGTGTTCCATGCTGAATGACACAACATTAAAGTGGGGGGGGGAAGGGTTGCGGAGGGAAGAGGAGGAAAAATTAGGTGGTTTGGGGCGGAAACTCGGGTAATCCTTCCTAAAAGGTAATCACAGTTTCTAAAGCAACAGGCTGGAAATTTTGGGGAGAGTAGGTCTATGACAGCGAAATCTCTTAATGCACTTTTGTGCACCAACAAATGGTGCTGGGTGACATTTGAAGAAGGGAGAAGTCTGATGGAGCTGATTTCTTTTTAGTAGAATAGATCAATGTGAGATAAGCAATAGCCTTTCCAAGCTATACATTTATTTAAGAAGCAGGCGAATAAACTACCTGTGTCAAATGTTTTACAGTTTATAAAACAATTGGAAATGCCCAATAAGACTTCTCATGTTGACACTCATTAAAGGGGGTGGGCCACATATACTTTGCAGCATTTAAATACAGGATATTAGAAACAGATAATGACTTATCTAAGTAAGGCCACTTTTGTAAATTGGTGAGACTTGAACCAGTGATCCTATATCTAAACACATGTATGTAGTTGTGGTTAGGCTGCTATTATACTAAAATCCGTAGATTCCCAACCCAGAAACTTGCTAGTTAATCCTTACTGAGATTTAGCATTCTCAGTTCAGAAATTTGTTCTGCATGCTAACCTCAAAGTATTCATATAAAAATCTAGCCATGTTTACTCGGCGTGTTCTTCATCTTAGGGTGGGCAAAAGGACAAATGTTATTTTTTTTCCCTGCATTTAATTATTAAGAGTCAGAAATCCTGGTGGATTTATTGAAGACAGCCAAAAGATTCTGATATTTTCTGTCTTTATCACCCCACGGTGTGAATTTCAAAGCTCAGTTACTTATAACAAAGGGTATTGTCTGGCTTTTCTGTTGGTGCCAAGTCCAAACCTATTAATGAGAATATTTTGAAGTCACCTCTTCCAGGCACCAGCCATTTTTACCTTCTTTCTTGCACTGTGTCACAATGAAATGCGTTATAGTTTTCTCCCCTTCGTTGCTGAGCTTACAGTACTGCCTTGTTTACCATTTCTGAGTTGACTCTGGCAGATCTCAAGGGACTAAGAAATCCAGCCAAACTCAGAGGCGTTTATGGCAGCAAAATTATTGTCAAAATGTCTTTAGCTTTCTGCAGCTAAGAAAATTAAATACTTTTTAATTCAGAACTATATTGGGGAGGAGCCAAGCTATATGTAAAACACGGGTAACTTAAAATCTAACAACTACAAAAGTTGTAGGCAATAATGCATTTAAACTTTCTTTAAAAGTTTACTGTAACTCTACTGGTAATTTAATCTATTGCATAGTGGAACTAAACTTTTAAAAAGTTAAGATTTGGGAGACGCACTTATGCTTTTACTGAAATTTGATTCACTGGACGGTGGATGTATTTGCATGGAAGAAATTTGAAGTCAAGCTATTTAAATTAGAGATGTGATTAAAAAGTAATACTGGGACACAAATGTCCCCGTTGCCAGGATGAAGGCAGAACTCCAGGGAGCGGCTGCTTCAGTTTATTGGCCATTTTCTTGCTAAGGCAACTGGGAAAGATCAGAGCAGGTGGCAGTATCTGGTTGACCTTAAGAAAAGCTAAGCAGGTTTCTACTTGGAAGGAAGCCATTGGGAGCTCACAGGCCTGTGGGCTAAATTGGGAAGACAAAATCTATTATGGGAGAAAGTAGCATCTATGTGGATACCAAGGGCTGAGCTCAGCTTGAAAGAAAGTCAGGGATAATCCTGGCTCTGCTGAATAGTTCTCAAGTGATTGGGGTTGCTGGAAAGTACTGAATTAAAAAAAATTTTTTTCTGTCTGCCTGCCTGTCAATTCTCATTCTCATTCTCTCTCTTTTCCCTCCACCCCTCCCTCCATCTCTATCTATCTATCTATCTATCTATCTATCTATCTATCTATCTATCT